>CM077154.1:149585529-149790059 GCA_039583875.1 Platanthera guangdongensis
TTTGCATTACGACCAAAACCTCATACGAAAGCTTTAACACCCCCCGGCTCTCTCTAAAGGGCGCTCATAAGCCCAACTCTCTATGAGCACTGCCCACTTCCTTTGCAACACTCACTCCTCCTGTGATGGAACCTCGTGCTGAGGCTTTGAGACGCTCCTTCTCCAAAAGACCTCCACTCTCTAAGAAGTAGTTTCGGCTCGTGTCCCCCATTTGTCTTCGAACTTCTGTTGAGGTCAAATTTGCTTTGAGACTACCATCATTTTAAATTTAGAAGTTGAAACACTGCACGGGGGGTGAGGCCGCATAGTCATGCGGGGGCGTAGCGAGTAAGCGGGGGTGTGGCCGCGCGGGAGTGCAGGGCGGGGCACAGCGGGGCCACGGAGGGTGCGGCCATGCGGGAGCGCGGCCCTGCGGGCTAGCCGTGCGGAGTGCGGTCGTGTGCGCCTGCGTGGCCCCGCCGTGCACGTGCGCGGGTTCGGCTCCTCCTTTGAGGGATCTTGGGGCTTGCGGTTTTGCTGCGCGTAATCGATCAGATCCGGCTTGCAGGTACTCAGTCGAGTCTTGCTGGGAATTTGTGGAGAGTAAATATCTGCTGGTAAGTTCATCAATATTTTTCCTCCAAATTCTTAAACCCATTTTACATAATTTGTAAACCAATTACATTGAGAAATTTTTCATGGCTGCAAGTTTGGTGGCATGTTCAATCAAGCAATTCAAGTTGTCAAATGAAGACCCGCCTCCCTCCATCGCCTTCCTTGCCTTCTCCCCTAACTCCGCCGCCCTCCTCCTCCTCTCATCTCCTTCCATCCCTCCGTCCATCACCCTCTCCACCGCCGATCTCACCATCTCCCTCCCAACCAACACCACCTCCTCCTCTCCCCACAAATGATATGCCGGCGACTTCACCCCCACCCTCACCCCAATTCCCAGAACCTCCACCACCAACGTCTCGTTCAGAAACTGGTCCGCAAGGTGCGGCCATGTCGCCATCACCACTCCGGCCTCCACCGCCTCCACCGTCGAGTTCCACCCGCAATGCGTCACGAACCCCGCCACCGCCGGGTGATTCAGTATCAAAGCCTGCGGCGCCCATCCTCTGATCACCAGCCCCCTGCCCTCTGTCCTCTTCTCAAACTCCGACAACCACCTCTCCCCCACCTCGCTCTTCTCCGCCGGCTTCACCGCCCATATGAAAGCCCTCCCCGCGGCCTCCAGCCCATGACCAATCTCCACTATCTGCCGCATCCGCGTCAGCATCAGGCTGCCGAAGCTTACAAATATTACAGTCCCCTGTTTTTTGTCTCGGCTTTCCAGCCACTCCTTTACGCCGGAGCCGTTATCCGCTTGGCCTCCCCTCGCCGCCTTCCCTCTTGTGGTTTTATGGAAGCCCGATACCGGCCCGACGGACCACACCATCTTCCCCAACGCCTTCCGGTACTCCTCCAGGCACCATGGCTCAAGTTCCTCAAAAGTGTTGAGCACGTGTCCGTCGGCGACGGCCTCACCTTGCTCCACATGGCGCCGCACGTCGTCCAACCCCGGCCAGTCGAAGAAGCGCTGCGCCGTTGATCGGCGGACCTCGATACGGCCAACACTCTCCGGCAGCTCCGGCACGGTGAAACTGGTCTCACGATCGTCAGTCGCCCCTTGGTAGAAATTGTGCTGGGTGAGTTTGAGGGTGCAGATGAGGAAGAAGCAGGACGGACCGTGGAAGACGAATCGGGGAATCCCGAGCTCGCCGGCGACTTCCATCGTCCACGGCATACACTGATCGGCGACGATGCAGGTTGGTCCGGGGGGTTCTGCGCGGAGGTAGCGCTTGAGAGGCTCGGCGAGGAGGTTGAGGGCTTTGAAGAAGGGGGCGTTGAGGTCTACGTCCGTGAAGAGGTCGATATTCTCGCAGCCATCCGGGAGTCCGGCGTCAGCGCAGGGGAACGGAAGCTCGACAACGCGAAGGGAGAGGCCTGTGTCGGCGGCGAGTTCAGCGGTGGCGCGAAAGCGGCGCGCGTTGACAGGGGTGGTGATGAGGCTGATGCGCCAGCCGCGGCCGGCTAGAAGAAGGGCAAGGTCGGCCATGGGAACCATGTGCCCCTGAGCCATGAGAGGGACGACCACGAAGTGTGGTTTTACGGTTCCCATGGAAATAAAAGGCTCGCCTTTTGTGAACTAATCCAGAATTATACACACAGGCAGGGAGAAGAGGAAGAAGACGACGGATTGAGAGTGCGTGCCTCACATTTGCAGATTCATAGTCAGACGCAAAGTGTCATCTTTAAAAATTGTGCTGTTAAAATCGCATCACTATTCACTAATGGATGGATAGCGCACTTATAAAACATCCACACACACAAAATCGAGTTTTAACACTTTCTTTATCGCAGGCGACGATTCTATGTAATCAAGAAAATATTGATATGCAGAGAGCATTTGGCAAACTTATGAATGTTGTTGCGGTCAAATTTGATGTTCGGATCGGACTGGATTAATTTGAACATTTTAACCCAAAGAGCGGTCGAGCGCACACACAGTCATTGAGAAAGGAATGCCGACAAAATAATTTTTTTACGTGAAAAAACCATCAAGTAGGTGAAAAATCACGTGCTCGGATCTATGCCGACCAAACCTCTAATAGATCTGAGTGTTGTTACAGGACTTTTCCAAGAACTCGAGAGCGACAAGCCGCCTCTTGTTACAATTATTGGGGGGAGACAAACTCGAATGGTGACAGACCACCATTCGAATAGCTAACAATTTCTTCGTGTGCTGCGGAGAACTATATGCTCGTTGTATTCTGGAAGCCTCTGATAGTTCTGAGAGGCGGGAGCAACTTGTTGCACTTGTTTTGATGTCTGAAGCTTGGAAACTCGTGCGACGCTCGGGGGCATCCTATCCTCTGTGGATGTCTCTTGTTGTACTTAAAGAGACGAGCGATAGCTTGACTGTTGACGCTTGATGGGCCGTTGCTGAGCTGAAGGCTTGAATACTTGCAGCGTTTTGAGAGTAGAACACACTGAGGTGCGCTTGGAGCGTACTTGATGGCAGAGCATGATAAGAGCTAGCTGGTGGAGAGCGCGTGGGACTTTGCTGGAGGAGTGTGTGGGTGCTTGTCGGAGGAGAGCTGTGTGACGCTTGTTGGCGAAGAGCGCGCGACCGCTTGTTATAGAGTGCGCCGGACGCTTGTTGATGAACGCGCGCGTATCCGTTTGTTGGTAGGAAAGCGCGCGAGCGCTTGTTGTAGAAAGCGCCGAGGCGCTTTTGTAGAAAGCGCCGAGGCGCTTGTTGGTAAAAAGCCGCGAGGCGCTTGTTGGGTAAAAAGCGCGCGAGCGCTTGTTGTAGAAAGCGCGCGAGGCGCTTGTTGAGGAGAAAGTGTGGCGCAACTGGCAAGAGGTGAGTGCGCAGGCGCTTGTCGTCAGAGCCTCGTGGTAGCGCTTGCTGTAAGAGTGTGCATGACGCGTTATACGTAGTAGAGCGCGTGAGAGCTCGCATAAAGTTATGTGTCGGGCTCTTGCTGAGGCCGCTCCGTGAAGGAGCTCGCGGAGTGCGAGAAGAAGCGCACGCAAAAGCGACGTGTCTCTGCTGCCACGAGAGAAGCGGAGCGTGCAGAGAATGCAAGGAAGAGACTCGCCACTCCTTGCGCGCTCTCTATTGCCGTGCCTTTCCTTGCGTGATCTTGCACGTGTCTCTTCCATGCACGCTCCCACAACAGCTCCGCCTTCTCTTCACCTACTGTCTTTTTATCTTGTAACGAGAAACACTGTCGTACTCGATTCGTGTCAAAGCCCGTAACAACACGATATCTATGGAGGTTTTTGGTCGCACAGATCCGAACACTGATTTTTCACCAAGTTACGGGTTTTTCTATGTAAAAATTTGTCGTGCCACTTTTCTTCTCATGATGTGCGTCGCGGCCTCGACGGCTTTCGGCCTGATCCTAAGATAAGACCCCAAGTTAATACGGTCCGACCGAAACGTCGATTTTGGCAGCAACAAATGTGTTGGACAATTATACTACCATCAAAATGTTCATCATTTTTTTTATATTGCTATGCTCAGATTTTTTTTATTATGTAAACAAAAAAATATTGATATGCAGCATTGCCGGTGACTCCAAAAATTAATCAAAGTGATGTCACAATGAGAAGCGAGATCAAATGGGATGAGCCTCCAAGAGAATTCTTATGAACTTATCTCTGTGCAGTAAGTTTGTTGGCATGCTCCATAAAGTCATTCAAATTTTGAAACGAAGAGCCTCCCTCCTCCTCCATGGCCTTCACTGCAAAGTCCCCAAGCTCCCTCACCCTTCTCCTCCTCTCCTCTCCCTCCTTCCCTCCATCCATCGCCATCTCCACAGCCGTCCTCACCGCCTCCCTCCCCACCACCACCTCTCCCTGATCCCCTTCCGGCCACTGATGAAACGCCGGCCATCTCACCCCAACCCTCACCCCAATCCCCAGCACATCCACCACCAACCTCTCGTTCAAAAACTGATCCACAAGATGCGGCCATGTCACCATCACCACCCTCCCCGCCACCGCCTCCAATGTCGAATTCCACCCGCAATGCGTCATAAATCCGCCCACCGCCTCGTGCGACAATATCACCGTCTGCGGCGCCCAGCCTCTGATCACCAGCCCCCTGCGCTCTGTGATTCTCTCCTCAAACTCCGACAGCCAGCTCCTCGCCTCCTCGTTCTCCTCCGCCTGCTTCACCGCCCATATGAACGGCCGCCCCATCGCCGCCAGCCCCTCGCCGATCTCCACCATTTGCCGCATTCGTGTGAGCGAAATACTCCCGAAGCTCACGAACATCACGGACCCCTGCATCCTCCCTTCCAGCCACTTCGCGGCGCCGGAGGCATAAATGTAACCTCTGTCGCTTCCTCTGGATGCTTTTCCGGCAAGGTCTTTATGAAAACCAGAGACAGGCCCGACGGGCCACACCTCCTTCCCCGCCGCACGTCGGTAATCCTGGACGCACCACGGCTCCAGCGCCTCAAAAGTGTTGAGCACGATACCGTCGGCGGCAGCCTCTGCTTTCTCCACGTGGCGCTGCACGACGTCCTGCCCCGGCCAATCGAAGAACCGCTGCGCCGTCAATTTGGTCACCTGGAAGCGTCCGACGCCGTCCGGAAGCTCCGGCACCGTGAAGGGTTCCCGCCAATTGGTCGCCGACTGGTAGAAGTTGTGCCGGGAGAGGTTGAGGGTGCAGAGAAGGAAGAAGCAGGACGGCGCTTGGAAGACGAAGCGAGGAAGGCCGAGGTCGCAGGCGACATCGATCGCCCACGGCATACACTGATCGGCGATGATGCAGGTTGGTCCGGTGGGTTCTGCGCGGAGGTAAAGCTTGAGAGGTTCGGCGAGGAGGTTGAGGGATTTGAAGAAAGGGGTAAAGAGGTCTTCGCGAGGGATGAGGTCAACGTTCTCGCAGCCGACGGGGAGGCCGGCGTCGGCGCAGGGGAAGGGGAGCTCGACTAGGCGGAGAGGGAGACCGGAGTCGGCGGCGACGTTGGCGACGCCGCGTAAGCGGATGGCATTAAGAGGGGTGGTTATGAGACTGATGCGAGCGCCACGGGCGGCGAGGAGAAGGGAAAGGTCGGCCATGGGTATCATGTGCCCCTGCGCCAGGAGAGGGATGACGACCAGGTGGAGCTTTGGTTTATCCATGAAAATAGTAACGGCCAATGTGTCAAACATAATCCCCGAAGAAGTGTATATGGGCTGCAGGGGTGGAACAAGATGTCGTGGGGAACAAGAGATGTCGTGGGGAAGAGGAAAGCTTTTTTCAATTGGGCGGCGCACATTTTCAATTGGCCGCCGCATTTTCGCTCGGCAACCATTTTCCAACAGTAATATTTCTGTCATAAAATATGTAACAATGTTTTTATACAAAATAGGTAGCAATATTTCTGTTATAAAATAAAATAGTAGCCGTTCTTCCAAATAATTTAAATTAGAAAGCTTTATTTGATTAGCATCCAAACAATCTACAACTTTCTTATCAACATTTTCCTAGCAGTTCTATTCTCATAACAGTTTTCTCATCAACATCAATCTCCCCAAACAGTCTCATAGACAGGAAAGAGATTACTACTGTCATCAACTAAGAACTCTAATTACTCGAGGAATGCACAGAGATCAAGAAAGGTTGGGGAGGTTCCAAAATCTTTGTTTGCACCCATGACCACAGCTTCCTTTCAATTGAACCTTAGAGGAGCAAAGGATCGCGAGCAGGTGGTAAAAGAGCCTAAGAAGACCGCGTCGCCACTCAAATTTGAGATGTTCCGAAGGTTGTTTTATAATAAGGAACAAGATTGGGTGTAAGGAGATACAAAACACTCATGTCATTGCTCATCACCCAGATTTGGGTTGAAAAAGCACAATAGGATTTTCAAGAGCCAAACTTGAGCCTCTACAACTGCACATAAGGGGTGTTAAAGTTTCGGCGCCCGCTGGAAACTTTGCAGGAGTAGTAAGCTCGTGATCGGTTCACCCGCACATTTGATTAAGTCTTGAATGCGATCAATGAGATATCACATGTAAATTTTATACTGCATTACAATTATGTTGCATTTCTACTATCACAACACTTGTTTTTGAAGTTTTGTTGTTCGAACATAATGTTGAATGTGATTGCACACATGTGAGCAGACAATGATGCTTGAGGGATCCATTAGTCTTTGACTAGTGCCATTGTTGATTTTTAGTTCATGGATGCAAATGGTGATCTTAGACGAATAACTAGCAGTGATTGACATGAGCTGGCGGTGGCGGTGATGGTAAGTTGTTCACTTCCATAATGAAATTCTTGATTTCCAAGATCTCGAGCTTGTAGTTGAGAGAGCTATAACAATGACACAAGGCAAGTCTTCGTATAAATGAATTACTACAATAAGAATGAAAAATCAATGATGTCATCACCAAGATTATTGAAGAAAACCCACTCATATTCATCAGCAATTCAAAATTTGGAAGCAGCATATGTTTAAGAGTTCAACCATTAGGATAGGGGTGCAAACGGGTCGAGCTCGAGTCGAGCTTGGCAAAATTTCCAAGCTCGAGCTCGAGCTCGAGCTCGAGTTCGACGAGCTCATTTTTCTCAGCTCGAGCTCGAGTTCAATGCCAACTTATCGAGCTCGAGCTGCTCGCAGAGCTTTGTAGCTCATGAGCTTTATTTTCTTATTTTTTATATTTTTTTCATATTTATATATATATATATTTTTAAAAAAATTGGTATAAAAAGCTCGCGAGCCGGCTCGCGAGCTCATGAACATTAACATTCGAGCTCGACTCGTAATCGAGCTCGAGCTCGTCGAGCTCGAGCTCCACAGACTCGAGCTCGAGACGAGCTTTTTTCGAGCCGCTCATCGAGCTTTCGAGCCGGCTCAACTCAACTTGCACACCCTACATTAGGGTTCTTTAATCTTAAGAAAAACTGTTATTTGAGCATTTTCACTACATTTTGGTGGAATTAAAACGTCACTGAAAAATTGGTTTTGGTAAACCACCATTTTGGATATGAGGTGTGTTGTGGGAATGCTAAAAATTTGATTTTAGCTCCATCTACTTTCATTTTACACTGGAGCCACCAACACCACTCTCCCAAGCAGAATTCTACTCTCAAAGTCAATGCTTTCTACATCTCATTTTTCTCAAGGTTACAGGCCCCACCTACATATAATCCTGTGGTGCCAAGAGTCATTTCTCCGGGAACAAATATCGGACTTTGGACATCCTAGGGTTACATCTGCACTCTCATGTCAGGCAGATGACCTAAGGTTACATCTATGTTATTATCATATTTCTCAATGGGTGGAAATACTGTTATAAAATATTAGAACATTCCTTCAATTGCATGCTAAAAGGGGGAAATTTGCCACACCAAGATATTCATGCAGGACTCTATAAGAATCACCTATAGAGGCTCACGTTTTATATGGGTTATAACTACTAGAAAAAATAAAATATAACACTACACTATGACAAGTTATCAGGATTAGGAGATGAGTCAGTTTTGCTTACAAAATAGAGTCACGAGTATAACAATCTATTAGTACACAGCTTACATGAAAAAATGCGGGACTCTAAGAATCCGTAGATGCATCAACCTTTTCAGCTTTCCCATCCTTGGAGATATGGAAGCCATCAACTTTTCTCGTGACATCATTCACTCCCGCCTTGATCTTTCCTGAAACCGTATTTCCGGCCGAGGACTCGGTGTCACCGGCGACCGTGGCAGGACCTGTCTGCCATATTCTAATAGTGCCGTCCTCAGAACCCGAAGCATAAGATTCGCCGCCCGGAGAGAAGCGAACACAGTGGACGGGGCCATGGTGTCCTTTGTTGCATCCTGCATTGTTAAACAACTACGTAAATTCTCAGCCCTACCCATAGTTTCGTAAATTCAAACTGCAATCTAGTGGTCGGAGAATCACCAATTTCTTCGCCGGTGTGAAAATCGAAGATACGAACCCACATGTCTTCTCCTCCGGCGGTAAATTTGTTGCCAAGCTTGGGTTCAAGGGATGCCGACTCCACGTTGCATGGCATACTGTAGCTTTTCACAAGGCCAAAACTGGGGAGGAACAAAACATGCATTTCTTAGCCTAGAAACAAGGATTTGAAGGACATCATACACTCATTTATAGGGAACACTCATGTAAGTTTGCAAAATTACAGCTTGCGTCCCTCTATCTTTTGAAATTACATAAATCTTCTTTATAAGTTACATTTCATAACATGCATGAACAAAAATAATTTATAAAGGGGAGTTCTATGGGTTGCTTTTTGCATGCATGTTATAAGATGTAAACTTAGAAAGGAAACTTACATAATTTCAAAAGTTAGAGAGGTGCAACCTATAATTATACCGACTCTCCGAAGAAATTTAGATAATATATATATATATATATATATATATATATATATATATATATATATATACTCACTGATTTGCATCCCAAAATTTGACGTTTGAACCGTCAGCAGTTGTGATGTAGCGACCATCTTGGCTAACTTCAGCGCTAGTAACAGGAGACTTTGTTTCCAGAGTTTGGATGATTTTTCCGCTCCGTACATCCCATAATCTGCGCGCAATAGTTAAACGAGACGTAAGAGCAAAACAATGGAAATGTTGAAGCAAAACTTCATTTTTGTGTGCAAAACGATGGTTTGATCGTCAAACGTAAAATATGAATCCAAACACATGTACACAGTACATATATGGGTGGGTATTACATTAACAAATAACTTTTTACTATCCTATTAATTTCAACTCCAATAAGGTAGGACCTATCTTTCTGTCCGATACATAGACCCAATTAATTCTCAATCATGGTTGCAATTTCTCCTCCGGCCAAGGGAGGGGTCTAATCCAGCAGCAAAGCTCTTCTCCTTACTAAATGGCAGAGCTAAGTGTTGGAACCAAGAAAATAGGTCCATGTTGTTTGGACCAAGAGGGTGACCAAAGATTACTAGCTTAGTGGTCAATCCACGTGAGACTACGCGAGAACAAGCTAGCGAGTACAAAGAACAGCTCTGAACTGCCTACAAACAAGAATTGTGTGATGCAACGATGAGGTCCCATCACACACCCGAAAGTCTATAAGAATTTCCCCTCCTAAAACCACTGTTGAGCTCGACACAAGTGAGACGGACGCTGAACTCGCCCATCATAGTGGGGGTGAAGGTGCCTTCAACTTGTGTTTTGGGTCCTATTTATAGGCAAATCTAAGGAGCAGGGGGTTTGGTCTGCGAACAGCCGCTCCTGCATTAGCCAAAATGTTATTCCCATACCAAGAGGGGGTGCAAGTACTCTCCTGAAGGCCGCCGAGTACTCCCGACGAGTACTCCCCTACAACGTCTTCTTTAGTCATTTTTGATCTCAACTAATTACGGGTTATACACTTATACACCAAGCTCTCCTTCCTACTACATAGCAGAGCTGAGCTATACTTCCTCCTACATGGCATAAACGAGCTTATCTTTCCTCCAACAATGAAGAACTATGAGTTCTTACTCCTAGGAGGCAGAATTAAACCCACCTTACTTCTCCAAGAAATGCTTGATATATTGTATCATCGACAACATTACAGTTGTCACGATTCTGGTTCTACTTAAAGCATGAATCGAACAGTTAAGGTAACGATTCTTCAAATTAGAATAAAAATCTTATTTGGTCTGATCGGTTTTGATTCTCATTCAAGCATAATGCTGGAACCGCTATAGTAGTGTTTCAATCCGGTTCGACTCTTAAGTGATTCGCAGAAACACTATTATAGCAGTTCTATGCGGTTCCGGAAACACTACTAGAACGATTGAGCCCGGTTCTGTGTGGCTCCAGTTCAGTTCCAATTCGGTTTCTATTCCTACTAGTGAACATTACTAGATGTATGGTAACTATTGCTAATATCAAGATGTTTTTATATTGTCATTAGTGCCTGTCTTCCAACGATAGTGACGAATTTGAGCAAGAGAGGATGAGAAACTAAACGATCTAGATTCAAGGTGTTTCCACCATTAGCGCATATATTTTTCGACAATAGTGAGGAGTTTCATCGAGTAAGAAAGGGAAAATATCTTACTTTGTCGAGGAGGAAATTTGATTGTCAGCATCGGGCAATGCTTCATCTTCACACAAAGGCTCCAACCTCGGGCGAAGGTTGTAGCAGTGTTTCCGCGAGAACAAAGAAGATGCCATATCGAGGTTTGGAACTTGAACTACCGTCACCGGCAGAGATGCGGATGGAGGGAGGGATGGGAGATGCAAAGGAGTCAATGTCACCTCTTTGGAGTCTAGGAAGAGGAATGAGTTCGCGGTAGTCTTTGGAGTCAAGGAAGAGGAATGAGGGCAAACTAGGAAATCGGGATGAGTTTTTGATTTTTGATATAGAAGGTCTAGCTGACGGGATAGTGTGGCTGTGAAAGGACCATCTTGAAGAAAGATATTATATATTACGAGCATTTACTGGGACCTCCTCTCTAAATTTAAATTCCTGAAACAACAGCAATTCCAAAAACAATGTGATAAACAAGGTTTTGAAAATCAGACCGGACATCGAACCGGCGGAGAGAAAGATTGAAGGTTGAACCGGTCCAACCGGTTCAACCGGGGTCGAACCGTTATATATATATATATACCTATAAATTTTAGGTTCAAGTTCGAACATAAAAATATATGAAATTTCTTATATAAGGTCGGACGTTCAAGAACGACGGTTCATAACCACAATGTTGATGACCGTCACCTCCGTGCCAAACGAAACGTAAATTTTATTTGAATGATAGATGTATCATGTATGTATATATTAAAAAATATAAATTTTAATTTTTAAAACATAATTTAATATGTTAATATAATAATATATCTAACAAAATCAGTAATTAATATTCATATAGATATGTATATTAATATTGATATGTATATAATATATTACAGCATAAAAGCAAACGAACCAAATGGCCAGGTGGTTTGCAATTAAACCAATCTTCTAATGGTGGGGTGTTCGAAACCCCCTGCCTACCTTTTTTCCGCTATTTTATAGCGGGCGGGCCAAAGGCCCGGTTCTGAGAAACCGCGCCCGGTTCCCGGCCCACCGATCCGCCCGCCCGGTTCTTGAGCGGTTCTTGGAGGGCGCGGTTTGCTTATTTGGACCGGACCGGCTGGGTCCCCAGTCCGCGGTTCGACCGGTCCGACCGGCCGGTCCGGTCCGATTTTTAAAAGCTTGGTGATAAACTCTAATTCTGAAGCATCAATTCCATCCAACCGAACAGACCTTAAAGAAAATAATGATTTGTGTAAACAAAGGTTCAAACCTTGTATATACTTCTTGAATACCAAAATACAAGTATGAGTACAAATATATAGGAGAGAGGAGAGGAAAACTTAGCTATACAAACAATGTGGGACTAAACACTAACTCTTATATGAGCCTTATTAATGGGTCAATACATCATGTTTTCTAATATTCTCTAACACTCCCCCGCAAGCTGGAGTGTACAACTCGTATGCGCCAAGCTTGGATAAGAACTGATGGTACATTTGTCGTGGTAATGCCTTGGTGAGAATGTCGGCAAGTTGCCCAGACGCAGGAACATGCTCCAGCTCTAACTTCTTTAATTGAATCTTTTTCACGAACGAAATGACAGTCAACCTCGATGTGCTTGGTCCGCTCATGAAACACAGGATTCTTGGCGATGTGAATTGCAGCTTGGCTATCACAAAACAAGCTAGTGAGGGTAAAGTGACCCCCGAATCACCAAGTAGACCCTCAAGCCAGGTGAGTTCAGATACAACCGTCGTCATTGCACGATACTCGGCTTCAACGGATGATCTAGCAACAACAAACTGCTTTTTGCTACGCCAAGTAATAAGATTCCCCCCAAAATAGGTACAGAAGCCTGTAGTAGAGCGTTGATCGTCTAGGGAACCCGCGTAGTCTGCATCTTAGTATGCAACAAGAGAGAGGAAGGAAGATGGCTTATATACCAATCCTCGTCCAGGAGCTGTTTTCAAATATCTGAGAATGTGTTTCACTGCCTGAAGATGAGAAGTGTGAGGGGCGTGCATAAACCTGCTAACAACTCCACCAACAAATGAAATATCAGGTCTTGTGACTGTTAGGTAAATCAATTTCTCACAAGATACCGATAATACTCGGGCTTCGTAAGCAGGGAATCAGAGTCAGACACATGAGCACATAACTTGTTGTTGGCATCCATCGGAGTTTCTACAGGTTTACACCTAGAATAGTCAGCATCGTGGAGAAGATCAAGGCAATACTTTCATTGTGACAGAACAAGGCCATCGGGTCGTCTTACAACCTCAAGTCCAAGAAAGTATCTCAATCCTCCCAGATCTTTTGTCTGAAAACGGAGTTCAAATGTTGCTTAATTTTTTGTATTCATGTGGTGTCGTAGCCAGTAATTAAGATATCATCCACATAAACCAAGAGAATGACAGTCCCAGTTGGTTGATGACGAGTGAAAAGAGAGAAGTCGGTCGAGCTCTGCTTGAATCCAACATCGTGAATAGCCTTACTAAACTTTTCAAAACAAGCCCGGGGAGACTGTTTGAGACCATAAATAAATTTCCGAAGAAGGCATACACGAGACTCCCCCGTGGTCTCAAACCCGGGCGCTTGATGCATGTAGACTGCCTCTTAAAGATCGTCATTTAAAAAAAACATTTTAATATTGAGTTGATGGAGAGGCCAGTGTCGATGTACAGCCAAGGAGATCAGAACGCGAACAGAATTCAGCTTGGCAACGGGAGAGAATGTTTCCTCATAATCAAGTCTCTGTTGTTGAGTAAACCTAAGCGCCACAAGTCGGGCCTTGAGCCTGTCAATTGTCCAATCCTGAGCATGCTTTATGGTAAACACCCACTTGCAACTGACACATGGTTGTCCGGGAGGAGGAGGAACCAGATCCCAAGTCTGGTTAGACCAAAGAGCAGTCATTTCCTCGTCCATGGCTGCGCGTCACCCTGGATGTAGAAGAGCCTCCTGCACTGAGTTAGCGATTGAAATGGAGGAAAGGGAGAGAGCAAACTTGCGTAGAGGTGGAACAAGGCGATGCAGAGAGACATAATTTGTCATGGGGTGAGCGGTGGATGATGTTGCATCGTCAGTCTGCGGAATAGCACTGGTACAGGGAGGTTGTTGTAGAGCTCCGGAGACTGGGGTACGACGAGTGTAGATGAGAAGGAGGAGGTGGATCCACGGGAGAGGGGATGGAGGCGGGTAGAAAAAGGAGAAGCTGCAAGACCTTGCGGTTAGACAGGAACACAAGCTGCTCGGTTAAGAGGAAAACTGGGCGGTTTGAGAAAAAGAAGTCGGATCGTATGTCTCTGATACCATGTAAAGAAAGGTTCAAACCTTGTATATACTTCTTAAATATCAAAATACAAGTATGAGTACAAATATATAGGAGAGAGGAGAGCAAAGCTTAGCTAACAAACAATGTAGGACTAAGCACTAACTCCTATATGGGCCTTATTAATGGGTCAATACATCATGTTTTCTAATATTCTCTAACAATTTGAATTGTTTGTTTTTAATTGAAACGAAAATTTTTAATTGTGAAGCCTCAATTCCATCCAACCTAATAGACCCAAAAGGAAATAATGATTTGAATTGTGTTTTTTTTAATTGAAAGAGACTTATCCGGGCAACCCAATCAAGCTAACATGGATTTAACCATGATTTTGGACGAACTTACAATAAATGAAATTATACTTCTTTGTTTTTTCTTAAAGTAAAAGTAGTGGAAGTAACTTGAAGTGTTCATAACTGACACGAGGCACAATTTAATCAAGAAAGAGCATAAATAGTAAATCATCATAATTGTCAAGCATATGAAGTAACCAAACTTTTCTTAATCTTATGCACTAATAACATAAAAATAATAACAATTTTTTTTTATTCTTTACCAAAAAAATCGCCAGATATACTACCAATATGATTCAATAAAACTAAAAGTAGTGATCTCATAGACAACCTACAGTCGCCATATTACCTATCATGGAAGCAGCAAATGCATAAGGTAGTTATTTAGTTAAAAATGTCACCAAATAAATAATATAACCTAATACTGCAGATATAAAAAATAATGATTTCAAGAATGCTACAAAAATAACATAAGAAATATAAGCAATTAAGACACGCATAAAGCATAGACAAAACATATAGATAGATACCTAACACCTCCTAAATCAGTGCAAGAACTCAGGATTGTTTGATCACTGTGAAGCCATGCAGCAGTTCTGATGGAACCAGGCGATTTATCAATTTCCCTGGGCGGTGCATCTGGCCTATTCAGATCAAATAAGCGCAAAAGTTTTTCAAGCCCACCAGTCAGAAGTATGTGGGTATTCTGCAGCCACACAGATAAAATAATATAGAAGGATGTTGAGATGTAACAAGGCACATAAACATGCAAATATCATCGTCATCGTCTATTATCCCTGTCATTAGAAAACAAAACTAGAACATTACTATAAGAACAATATCATGAATAATAAGCTTCAACCTTCATGCACGCAGAACATCAAAATGGCATCACCTTGACACTACTACCTTCCGAAACAAGATTTATTAACATTACCAAATATGAGCACAGAGAGACAGGAAAAGATTCATTAAGATAAAACATAAGGCATAAAACATGATCCAAATGAATCCACACCTGCATGGAAATTCACATAGTATATTTCTGTTGCAAGTAGCAACTTCTTAGACACTAACATAGTGAGGTTGCAATTTTTTTTGGTTTTATTGTTTTTTTAAGGAAGTCAGTTTTTCCTTTCCAGTTTTATAATGTCACTATGTTATGGAACCACAGGTGAGGACCACTTCCCTTCATATCAAAGGCACCCCTGCACTCGACCACACTCTGGGAGAGCAGCAAGAGCGAATTTATAATTAGTAATGTACTAATTAATTAATGAATAAATTGGTTGATTGTTTAGTACTAATTACTTATTTTATTATTTAATATTAATTAATAAGATTATTTTCCTTGTAGTCTTTTTTGTCTTTTAGAGAACCCTAATCATTTATAATGAGGCATTAGGAGCAAGAGGAGGCATAGTGAAGATTTGTTTTGACTCTCATTTGAGATATTTTTTTGAGGACCCAACCTCGGAGAGCTTTGGCGGGAGCGGCACTCCCAATTTATATCATGTTATTATTATTCATTCTATGCAAACCCTAGCATTTTCATTTTCATAACAATGGTCCGACCTACCATTCTCCGTTTGTTGCCTTTCATATCAAACACATGCTTACACTCGACCACTCTCACGAAGAGCACCAAGAGTGAATTTGGGAAGCATCTTAGTCTCTCAAATAATTATTAATTTACTAATTAATTAATGAGTAAATTAGTTTACGGTTCAGGATTGATTATTAAATTAATTAATATTAATTAATTAGATTATTTTGTCTTGTAGACTTGCATTTCTTTAATCCTTTAGTGGGCCTCATCCTTTATAACGAGGCCTTGGGAATAAAGGAGGTTTCATCAAGATTAGTTTTGGCTCCCATTTGAGAGTTTTTGGAGGATTCATGCTCCGAGACCATGGCAGGAGCGTTAGTCCAAGTCGTATCCTGTTATTGTTTTTCGTTCGCTGCCTTGAAACAATATGATCCGACCAGACACTCTCCGCTCGATGCCTTTCCAATCCTTAAGAATTTGTGCCTCCATCATCAAGTATAACATCACCAAAGCAACGCCCCCTCCTCCACCCAAAAATTGTTTCAAAGAAATCATGGTGCTCGTCCTCAAACAACAACACTCAAGCCTTTATCCCACAAGAGTGGGTCGGCTCCTAAAGGGCAACTTAGTGCACAAAGGCATCCCAGCGCAGCGAGGGTCTCTACACTGTGTTCGTTGGGTGTCTCCCGCTTACTCTCTTGTCGGTTTCTACCTCTGTTGTGCGGACTGCTGATCTCCATATCCGCAGTTTTTTGTCTGTCGACTCCTTGCCACATTGCTTAGCTGCCTAAACACCTGTTGTGCCTTCCCGCCAGTTGTGCTTGCGGTTTGCTTCCACTGCTGGTTAGTCGCCTTGTGTAACTGACTACCCTCTTGATCATGGATATGTCTGCTACTACTTCCTCTCCTATTGCAGGGGCAGCCCCTGTTCCTGAACTCCGTGACGAGTTACGCATCAATACCATTTCTCTGACAGGGAAGAACTTTGTTGAGTGGGTGTAGTATGTTCGTTGGGTTTTTCAGTCAAAAGGATTTCTGCATCATTTAACTCAGGATGTTCCTGTTGCTCCTCAAGTCCCTTGATGGTGAACCTTACCACATGGCTATGTATCCCTCTACTCCAGTAAGGATAGTCTTCAACATCTGTATGACATCATCATCGATCTCCAGACTCTTGACACTGGCGGTGTTGCCGACTTAACCTCCTTTGTTGTTCGGTCCAAGACTCTGATTGAAGCCTGAATTCAGCATCAGCCCCATACTACGGATCTCGCTGCCCAGCGCGCTCAGAACGAAGCAGTTGGTATTGCTATGATGATGGCTTATGTCCCGCCTCATCTTCAGAGTGTTCGGGCTCAGATCCTCTCATTTGCTACGATTCCCTCGTTCTTTGATGTGTGCTCCATGTTGTTAAAGGTTTCACCACCTCCTGATACTATCAACCTTCCTTCACCAGCTCTTCTCCAGCACTCTCCTGCGCCATTACTGCCTCTACCATCCCCTTCCCGTGGAGGACGTGTTGGGTCCCGGGGAAGGGGTCGCGGCGGTCGGCCCTAGCCTAAGTGTTCTTTTTGTGGAATGGATGACCACCTTGAGGCAACATGTTATCGTAAACATGGTCTTCCTCCTCGTCCAACTGTTGTTGCTGCTACTCACAGCCTTTCTGCCACATGTGCTGATCTTGATGAAGTTCGCCTCCAGCTCCAACAACTCCAAAGGCTGCTCCACAACTCACCTACCTCGGTTGCCTCTGTCTCTAATGAAGGTATCGCTTGTCTCTCCACTAGTCCAAGCTGGATAGTGGATTCAGGTGTTATTCACCATATCACCTTCCTGAAGCCACCCCAATACTTGGATTCTCTGCATCCCAAGTTTATCACCGTTGCTAAGGGCAACATCGCTCTGTCTTTGGCTCGGCTGATATCCCTCTCAATCCCTCTATTTCTCTTCGCTCGGCTATCCATGTCTCGGGCTCTCCTTTCAATTTACTATATGTCAGTCACATCACTGCTGATTTGGATAGTTCTATCACATTCACCTCTTCGCCTTTTTTGATGCAGGCTTGCAGGATGCAGAGTATCATTGGTAAAGGACGACTGCAAAACAGGTTCTACCTTCTTGATATCTCCTCTGCCATTCTCTCCTTTGTATCCTCGGTTGACTGGCATCAGCGTCTTGGACATGCTCCTCTTCCAGTTCTCCAGAAGGTGCTTCCTGATGTTTTGCTTCCTGCTTTTACATGTGATTCATGTATTTTGGAAAAACAACATCGTTCCTCATTTTCTTCTCATTGTACCCGGAGCTCTACTCTGTTTATGTTACTTCATTCTGATGTTTTAGGCCTGTATAAAATAGCAAGTGTGTCAAGCTATCATTATTTTATCACATTTATTGATGATTACTCTCGCATGACCAGATTATACTTACTTTGTGATCGCTCTGAACTTCCTCGTGTATTCTGTGCTTTCGTTCTGAAGACTCGCACTCAATTTGCCGGTAAAATCAAAACGCTTCGGACGGATAATGCTCGTGAATACACGAGTCATGAATTCGATAATCTCTGCTCTGAATTTGACATTATTCATCAGAATTCGTGTGTTTATACTCCTCAACAAAAAGGTGTGGTTGAGCGCAATAATATACATCTTCTTGATGTTACTCGTTGCCTCATGATTCAGATGCATGTTCCCAAGGCGTATTGGAATTTTGCTGTTTCGATGACATGCTTTCTCATTAATCGTCTCCCCTCATCCGTCCTCAATCATGCCACCCCACTCAGTGTTATCTTTCCTTCCACCCCACCATTCTCCCTCACCCCTCGCATATTTGGTTGTACTTGCTATGTTCATCATCTTGGTCCCTCCACTGACAAGCTCAATCCTCGGGCAGCCAAACAAATATTTGTTGGTTATTCCCGAGCTCAAAAAGGGTATGTTTACTACTCTCCTACTACCCCGCAAGGTGACTTTTTTGGCGGATGTCACCTTTCTGGAAGATCAACCGTTTTTCTCTGCTTCATCACCACCTCTTTCACAACTATCATCATTACCAGGGCTTGTCGTCCCCGTTACATCCACCTTGTCACCAACACTCTTGTTCTCCAAAAACCTTTACTTCTTCGTGTCTACACTCGTCGACCTCCTCGTTCCATCGCCCCGTTGCAGTCGGCTTCCACCTCTGGCACTCTGCGACCTATTGATCCAACTCCTGCCTCCACAGCTCATCTGATGCGCCCTGCGACACATCATAGTCTCTACGCATTTATTCTTGTACTTTTATTTCATGCACTGAGTTATTTTTTTTTTGTACTTATTATTTTCTGGCTTATCGGCATGACCGACGGTTGGAACTTCAATAAAAAAGTCTGGTATTACCAGTAGTAGAACGATAGCGACAAGCCAAAAATTAATTAAAAGAGCATAGATTTCAATTCCAAAATTTAAAATCACATCCATTTGTGGGAAGGTTCATTTAGAGGTAAACATTTTAAAAATGAATCAAATTTATAAAATTCCATGCGCTGTAAATGGGAAGAAATAATGAAAAAAATTAGTCTATTTAAAAGCCTCATTAATGGAGACAAAAGGAGGGGACCGGATAGAACAAAGAACGAATCTTTTCGTTCTCTATTCATTGCCGGCGGAAACCCGCATACCAGACGCCGAGCCTTCAACATCTTCCAGTTCGACGGCGGCTACAACCGAAGGAGTACCGCCCATTCCCTGTCCCGCTTACGGTCGAAGTTTCCCCGCCGCTGGACGCACACCGCCCTGACGCCCTTCCGCAAGTGTCATCAACATCGACGTTGTGGGAAGCCTGCTGCCAGGCCGTCGTCGACTCCGACGCAAGCATCCGTCGGCATGGAAGCCGCCCTGCGAGCCGTCGACTTCGACTTTACTAGCGGGCCACGGGACCTGATTTCGCAAACCACCAGAGGACCCTTTCCGTTGTGCAGACGGAATTTTGGACAGGATCTTACAGCCTCGTTGCTTAGTAAATCCGTTCCCTCCTCCGCATTAGTAAGAAATTATGTTTTCACTTAATTAATCCATGAGCTTGCCATTGCGTTCTTTTATTATTAATATTGTTTATCCATAAATCGTTTAATGTTTTTATGCTTGTGGCCGTATAATTCTCGTGACGGAATCGACCATAAGGCGCGAGGAAATTCCACTCGAGCTAAAATTAACGAACTTTTAATGTCCAAAGCGACGAGTTGATTAGTGCGCGTGAAAATTCAGTTTTGGCCGTTCGGCCCTCGTGATTTCTTTAAAAATCAAAACCCTAAGTTTTTATTTGCGTTAAAAGTAGTTTTTAAATCAAAACTTAATTTTTGTTCAAAACCCTAGATTTGAGCCTACATCAGTTTGGTATCAGAGATAGTCGATTCACTTCTACCGCGGATCGGTCGATCCGTCGAACTTAATTTTTTTTATTAAAAAAAACTAAAATTTAATTTTTATTCTTCTTTAAAAAAAATTTTAAAAAAAATATTTGTTTTCCTTCATAAAAAACCATTTTTCCTCCCGCTCGGGAGCACTCTCTTTTAAAATAAATTTTTAATCAACAAAATATTTTAATTTTTTGATGGAAAAGCGGTTCGATCAACTAGAGAACAGCGTAGGAGATTTTGCCTGGCGCATGAGTGATTTGATGAAAACAGTTGAAACTCTCACCGCCGGTATGGGTAGTGTCACACATATCATGAATGGACTGCGCACTTCGGTTAATAATACTGAAGCAACCTTGCATGTCAACCGAACACCTACCCTAGTGGTCGAAAACGACCCTGACCATAGACCTTGGGAACTCGCACACCCCGACCTGGAAGCATATAACGAACCATGTCACCAACCCCGTTGGGATATGGGAATTAAGTTGGATGTAGGTGACTTCGAAGGGCGAATAGAGCCCGAGGGTTGCTTAGAGTGGTGCGAACGGATGGATCGTTATTTAATTTGGAAGCAGCTGCCTCCAGCTAGACAAGTAGAGTACGCCGCCCTTAGTCTTAAAGGATCCGCACTAGTTTGGTGGGGACAGCTAGAGCGAACTAGATTTAATTTAAGCGTTCCCCCGATCACCACATGAGCAGAGTTTAAGGCGCAACTTCGAAAACGATATGTGTCACCCGATTATGTTCGGACCCTCTATCGTAGGTTCCACAACCTACGTTAAGATAAATTATCAGTGGATGAATATACAATGAATTCCTGGTCCTACAGTCTCGCCTCGACCTCCGAGAGGACGATAACATGACCATTTCTTGTTACCTTAACGGGTTACGCTACTCAATCAGAGATCAGTTAGAACTTCTTGATCATAAGGACTTAGGAGAGGTGTCAAGTCGCGCGCGTAGAGTAGAAGCACTACAGAAAAGAACATTTGGAAACAAGTCTACTGATAAGCCCCACCCGACTCACACTTCCACCCCTGCCGGACCCTCTCGACCAGTAGTGTCCACGAGCACCCCAACACTCCTTGCCTCTTTCACCAAAGGCAAGGAGGTCACAGGCACTAAACCTCAGTCAGGGACATTTAGATGTTTTAAGTGCATGGATCAGGGTCATAAGTCTTCTGAGTGCCCGCGACGCCACTTTGTCGCCGTCATCGATCCGGAGAGTGGGTCCGAGCCTGAGTATGGAGTGAGTACGAATTTGAGGGAGAACAACCTGAGCAGTTAGTGCGTGTTCTCCAACATAGTCTCCTAACTCCCAAGACTCCTACTGACGACGACTGGTTGAGGAACAATATCTTTCGTACCACCGCCCGCATACAGGGACAGTTCTGCTCCATCATTATAGACAGCGGTAGTATGGAGAACATTGTTTCTCAACGCATGGTGGATAAACTGAAATTAAAAACGCAGCCCTTAGGGAAACCCTACAGTTTGTCATGGGTCACTAGTAACACTACCATTACTATCACGCACCAGTGTCTCGTAAAGTTTTTCATAGGCAGTACGTATCATGTAGCTACTATCGAGGTATGTCACATCCTGCTAGGACGACCTTGGCAGTACGATAGGCACGTAGTTCATGATGGTGTAAAGAACTCTCACTCCTTCGAGCGCAATGGTCGCAAGATCGTTCTTCTCCCTCAAAAGAATGGTCTTGTTCCCAAAGACCCAGAGAGGACTTCACCCCCCTTCTATCACTGTTTCCGTGATATCCTTCCCCTCCGCCATCATGTTACTGACTGGGTCCCAATTTCAGGAGGAGATGAAGGATAGCGAGGTCATTGTTATCTGGTATCGACACCACCCCCGCTAAATTAGACATCCCTAGTACGGTGTGACCCCTCATAGATGAGTTCTTTGAAATCATGTCGGAGGAGCTTCCCGATCAGCTAACTGCGATGAGAGACATACAACACTGCATAGACCTCATCCCAGGAGTTAGCTTACCTCATTTGCCCTATTATCACATGAGTCCGAAAGAACATGAGGAGCTACATAGGCAGGGGACCGATCTGATTTCGAAGGGTCACGTTACAGAGAGTATGAGTCTGTGTGTCATCCCCGCACTTCTAGTTCCTAAGAAAGATGGGACATGGCGTATGTGTGTGGGCAGTCAAGCGATTAATAAAATCACGATCAAATATCATTTTCTGATTCCCCGACTGGATGACATGCTAGATATGCTTAGTGGATCCCGTGTATTTTCAAATATTGACTTAAAAAATGGATACCACCATATTAGAATTCGACCTAGGGACGAATGGAAGACTACATTTAAGACTAAGGAAGGATTGTACGAATGGCTGGTGATGCCATTTGGTCTCTCCAATGCACTAAACATGTTTATGTGTGTGACGAACCAAGTGCTTAGATCACTCATAGGAGTCTGCGACGTGGTGTATTTTGACGATATTTTGATTTATAGAACTGATCAAAATTCAGTATATGATTCATCTTAGGCGGGTCTTAGAGATCATACGAGAAAATAAGCTATATATAAATTTGAAAAAAATGCACATTTTTGACTGATAGTCTGACCATCTTAGGATATATCGTTTCTTCTGAGTGCATTAGAGTTGATGAGAGAAGGTCAAGGCGATAGAATCATGGCCTAGCCCTAGGACGATTACTGAGGCTCGAGGATTTCATGGGCTAGCATCATTTTATCAGTGATTTATTTGAAATTTTTGTACTTTGATAGCACCTGCGACCGATTGTCTGAAGAAGGGATTATTTATTTGGACTGAAGAAGCCGAGCGTGCATTTATCTTGATTAAAGAGAGACTTTCGAGTACACCTGTGTTAGCGCTGCCTAATTTTGAGAAAAATTTTGAGATTGACTGGGACGCATCAATCGTAGGCATTAGCGTAGTTTTGAGCCAGGAGGGTCGACCCATCGCATTCTTTAGTGAGAAGTTGAATGAAGCGAAGACTAGATATTCCGCCTATGACTTAGATTTTTACGCTATCGTTCAGGCTCTCCGTCATTGAAGACACTACCAGATTCAGCGCGAGTTTGTGTTGAACACTGATCACGAGGCTCTAAAACATTTGAACTCCTAGAAGGAGATCAGGCATCATGTCAAGTGGATTGCTTACCTGCAGGAGTTCACTTTCCATCTGAAGCACAAACCCGGAGTCACGAACCGCGTAGACGATGCACTTAGTTGTCGCACCCATTTATTAGTCACCCTACAGTCGTGCATTAATGATTTAGATTCACAGCGCGACCTATACGCCACCAATTCGTTCTTTCACGATATTTGAAGCTCATGTCAGCACAGTGGGACTGATCCCACCACACAGTACGTCGTGAATGAGGGTTATCTGTTTAGGGGCACGCGTCTTTGCATTTGCGAAGGACCACTTCGAGAGACATTACTTAGGGAGCTCCACTCCTCTGGGTTAGGGGGACATGTAGGTCAATCCAAATTATTAGAACTCGCCACTACACGTTATTACTGGCCCAACATGAACCACGACGTCATCGAGTTTGTTAGGCATTATATGACTTGTCAGTGATATAAAGAGCACGCACAAAACACCAGATTATATACCCCTTTACCGATACCTGAGCGACCGTGGGATGACATCTCAATGGAGTTCGTGGTAGGACTTTCTCGCACTCAGAGGAAAGTTGACTCTATTTTTGTAGTAGTAGATCGATTTTCAAAAATGACACATTTTATTCTGTGTAGGAAAACTTCTAGTGATGTGCATGTCGCTGAACTTTTTTTAAAGAAATCGTTAGATTGCACGGCATTCCTAAGTCGATCACTTCTGATATGGATACTCGTTTTATGGGATATTTTTGGAAAACACTGTGGGCCCGATTAGATACCAAACTCGAATTTTGCGACGCATGTCACCCTCAGACCGATGGGCAGACTGAGGTCGTTAATAGGAGTTTGGGGGACCTTCTTAGGTGTTTGACTGGGGAGAATCCGAAATAATGGAATCTTATACTGCCACAAGTTGAATTTGCATTTAATAATTCTACTAATCGCACCACAGCTAAATCTCCTTTCGAGATTGTTTACGGATTCCCTATACCACATGTACTTGATCGTCACTCCCTCCCGAATCATGAGCGTATTTTCTTTGATACGCAAGCTCGTGTTGATTATTTAAAGAAATTGCATAAATCTATTACTAATAAATTACGAGCAACTTCGAAAAAATATAAAACCATGGTCGATCGACATCACCGGGAGTTGTACTTTTTAGAAGGAGATTGGGTTTTTGTTTATTTCAGGAAGCAGAGATTCACTCCGGGTACATGCCACAAGTTACAGCAGAGGAAGTTTGGTCCTTTCCAAGTTCAGAAACGCATCGGGGAGAATGTATATCTCCTAGATTTGCCCGCTGAATTCGGTGCTTCGTCTATATTTAACGTGGCAGATCTGACACCTTTCTATGAAAATCCACCTAGTTCTAGCCTATGTCCACCGACGACAGCTCCAGAGATCCCACTAAACTTAGCTCTAGTGTCGACACCCATCACTGAGGAGATAGAACAGATTATGAATGTACGAGAGTTTCGCACTCGCAACGGGACATACAAGCATTATTTGGTCTCATGGAGAGGACGAGAAATCACAGACAATTCTTGGATCAGTACTGATGAGCTACGCCGGTGCCGCCCAGATCTTTCTATCGCTAGCCCTTGCGAATTCTCGCTGGGGCCGAGCTCCTTCAACCCCGGGGGAATTGATGCGCCCTGCGACGCATCATAGTCTCTATGCATTTATTTTTGTACTTTTATTTCATGCACTCAGTTTTTTTTTTACTTGTTATTTTCTGGCTCATCGGCATGACCGACCGTTGGGACTTCAATAAAGAGGTCATGTATTTCTATTAGTAGAACGATAGCGGCAAGCCCAAAATTAATTAAACGAGCATAGATTTCAATTCAAAATTCAAAATCACATTCATTAGTGGTAAGGTTCATTTAGAGGTAAACATTTTAAAAATGAATCAAATTTATAAAATTTCATGTGTTGTAAATGGAAAGAAATAATGAGAAATTTAGTCTATTTAAAAGCTCCATTAATGGAGACAAAAGGAGGAGACCGGATAGAACAAAGAACGAATCTTTTTGTTCTCTGTTCATTGTCGGCGGAAACCCGCATACCAGACGCCGAGCCTTCAACGCCTTCCAGTTAGACGGTGGCTGCAACCGAAGGAGTACCGTCCCTTCCCTGTCCTGCTTCCGGCCGAAGTTTCCCCGCCGCTGGATGCACACCGCCCTGACGCCCTTCCGCAAGTGTCATCAACATCGACGTTGCGGGAAGCCCGCTGCCAGGCCGTCGTCAACTCCAACACAAGCATCCGTCGGCCGGGAAGTCGCCCTGAGTCGTTGACTTCGATTTCACTAGCCGGCCACGGGACCTGATTTCGAAACCACCAGAGGTCCCTGTCAGCTGTGCAGAGGAAATTTTGGACAGGATATTACAACCCCGTTGCTTGGTAAACCCGTTCCCTCCGCATTAGTAGGAAATTATGTTCTTACTTAATTAATCCATGGGCTTGTCGTTGTGTTCTTTCTATTATTAACATCGTTTATCCATAAATCGTTGAATGTTTTTATGCTTGTGGCCGTATAATTCTTGTGACAGAATCGAACCATAAGGCATGAGAAAATTTCACTCGAGCGAAAATTAACAAACTTTTAACGTCCAAAGCGACGAGTTGATTAGTGCGCGCGAAAATTCAGTTTTGGCTGCTTGGCCCTTGTGATTTCTTTAAAAATCAAAACCCTAAATTTCTATTTTCGTTAAAAGTAGTTTTTAAATCAACACTTAATTTTTGTTCAAAACCCTAGATTTGAGCCTACATCATCATCCAATGGTAAATTACGTATCCTTACATCGCCTGTCCCCGGCACTTCAGAAATTTGCCCCAACATTATCCTCTATTATTGTCCCTAACTCAGTGCAGGAGGCTCTTCGGCACCTAGGTTGGAGGGCGACCATGGACGAAGAAATGACAGCCCTCTGGGCTAATCACACGTGGGATCTGGTCTCTTTTCCTCCAGGACAGACTCATGTTGGCTGTAAATGGGTCTTTGTCATCAAGCATGTTGTTGATGGAACAATTGACAGTCTTAAAGTCTGCCTGGTGGCTCGTGGCTTTACTCAACAACAGGGTCTTGATTATGAGAAAATGTTCTCTCTGGTGGCCAAGCTCAATACGATTTGTGTGTTTCTCTCTGTAGATGTGGATCGCCACTGACCCCTACATGAGCTGGATATAAAGAATGTTTTTAAAATGGATATCTGCAAGAGACTGTTTATATGCAACAGCCTCCCGGGTTTGAGACCACGGAGGAGTCCCGACTTTGTCACATCCAGAAGTCAGTTTATGGTCTCAAACAATCTCTTCGGGCGTGGTTCGATAAGTTCAGCAGGGCTGTTCGGGAAGTTGGCTTTACTCGAAGCTCGGCAGATTTCTCCATGTTCACTTGACATAAGACAACAAGAACGGTTCTCCTTCTAGTTTATGTTGATGACATCCTAATCACACGAGATGATGAAAAGGGAATACAAGCGGTCAAACAACATCTTTGTTCAGTATTTCAAATAAAAAATCTAGAGAACCTTCGATACTTTCTAGGCCTTGAGATTGCAAGACGGCCTGATGGTTTGGTCCTATCCCAACAGAAGTACTGTCTTGACCTTCTTCAGGATGCTGGCTACTCTGGATGCAAACCGGTTAATACTCCTATGGATGCAAATCACAAGCTTTGTGCTCATGCCTCTTACGAAGATCTCCTCCTTCCAAATTCGGAATACTATCGACGTATGGTTGGAAAACTGATTTATCTAACAGTCATCAGACCAGACATATCTTTTGTTATTGGGGTTGTCAGCTGGTTTATGCATTCTCCTTGGATGTCTCATCTACAAGCTGTAGAACGAATTCTGAGATACCTAAAAATAGCCCCGGGTCAAGGGCTGGTATACAAAACTTCTTCATCTTCTGCTCCTACATTAGTCGCATATTCAGATGTTCATTATGCTGGCTCCACTAATGATCGGTGATCCACCAGCTGATTCTGTACATACTTCGGAGGTCACATTGTTACTTGGCGCAGTAAGAAACAATCTGTAGTGGCTCGATCTTCAGCCGAAGATGAGTACCGTTCAATGACATCTGTTGTATCTGAGTTCACATGGCTTGAAGATCTTCTACAAGATATGAGAGTAGAACTTTCCTCTCCAGCTACCATACTCTATGACAATCAAGCTGCTAGACACATAACAAATAATCTTGTCTTCTATGAAAGGACAAAACACATTGAAGTTGACTGTCATTTCATCCGGGAAAAAGTTCAAATGAAGAAGCTGGAATTGAAACATGTTTCAGCTACAAATCAATTTGATGATATCCTCATTAAGGCACTACATAGTACCCTGTTTTATTAGTTCTTGTCCAAGCTGGGTGCCTATTACTTGTACGCTCCAGCTTGCGGGGGAGTGTTAGAAAATAATGATGTAAAAGGCTCATACTAGAGCCCATTATAGGCCCTCTTACTCTACTTGTAATAATCTCACATCTTGAAATTGGGATTTCTCTCTCTTCCCTCCTATATAAATGTATTCATACTTGTTTTTGTACATTTAATAAGTATATACAAGGTTTCTACCTTAGTTGTCAAGGCACGCGCCTGAGGCGCCGGGCGCAGCCCGCCGCACCTCAGCACGGTTGAGGCGGGTGATATGCCTCAGGCGTGCCTCAGGCGCGCACCTTACAGGCTCACAGGCGCGCACGGGCCTTTCATGGTATTTTTTCAAAAAAAAATTTATATGAGCAAAAACATGATCTTAGACGCACCCGAGGCACCCATAGGTGTGCTTGGGCACCCCATTCGCTAAAATTGAGCGAATGGGGCGCCCCATTCGCTCAATTTGAGCGAATGGGGCGCCCAATTCGCTCAATTTTACAATTCGCTCAATTTCAGCGAATTGGGCACCCAATTCGGTCAATTTCAGCGAATTGTCGCACAATTTCAGCGAATTGGGCGCCCAATTCGCACAATTTCAGCGAATTGGGAGTCCAATTAGCTCAATTTCCATTTCCTCCCATTTTTGCGTTTGCGCCTTGCGCCTAGGCCCCCGGGGCCCTTTGCGGCTCGGTGTGTCTTGCGCCTTTGATAACTTAGTTTCTACAATAACATAATCCATAAAGGTCGGCGCAACTCAGACAAAGCTTTTGTGCAGTGAGGACAATCGTCCCAGTGCGTGTGCAAAACGTATACATATCAACACCCCCAGCTTGAAAATTGACATTGTCCTCAAGATCGAGCAAGGCGGCGTGGACGTGCAGGACACCACAATGACCAGAATGCCCGGTTGAGTTGTGGTCTCGGGTGGAGTCAAAACGGCTGGAGAATAAGTTGGTAGAATTTGTTGGGGCCATTGGCGAAGTAATGTGCGAGAAGAACTGTCATTAAATAAAATGGAACGGATGTTAATCGGTGCATGTGTGAAGCCGAAAAAGACATTTTTGGGGGAGTGATCGATATCAAACATTAAAAAGAGGTATCTGATGGGTATGTGGCGAAGGCCCCACGGAGAGTAGTAATTAAGTGATTGAGGAAATGATAAGGGGTGGAGACTCAAAAGCTGGCGGATTCCACAACTCGGGACCTGGACCGAAGGGGCATGTGATGTGATCTAAAAAACCTAGGGCTGTAGTTTTTGAAATGTAAAATTGTTATCTTTAAAATATTTGTGGCGTGAGAGTAATCTCTAACGAAAAAAACGACCAAGACGTCGCTCGCGAACGCAAGGCTACCGCACGAACGTAAGAGCATTACAAATCTCAATTCCACAGTCTTAACAATTGAGTGAGCGACAACCCAGGAATGAAATTAACGGTAATTAAGAGACACGATAGCCGAGCAAGCTCTAAATAATTAACCATTCATTTAATATTCAAGCACAAAATAACTAGTGAATGCGAGTGGGGATGAAGAGGTATACCCTAGGAGGGGCGGCCGTGACGAGCAACATTCCTGAACTGTGGAGGAAGAGGGATGTAGGAGTCGGGCTGCCTGGACGGAGGGGCGACTGGAATCGAGGCTTTGTGGAGGGAACATGACAGGCTGGAGGAGGAGACAACGTTTCCATAACAGGACCTGCGGCTGACTGGAAGAGGGAAACTCACTGGAGGCGGCGTCTAGAACTTGGAAAGGCTCTGTTGAAGGCGGCAGTGACATACGGGACTGCGGATGGCGGAGCAGCGGCCCTGTGTAGCAGACACAGCGCAGGATGGAGGAGGACTGGCGGTCGGCTATTCTGGCGGCTTCAGGAAGCGTCGTCGAAGGGGTTCAGCGGTGGGAAGACTTGCTGCAGGAACTCCAGTGGCAGCGTCGGTGTTGGACGGGGTGGAGAAAGGGATGGGGGAGGCGGCGTTGGCTTCCGTCGAGCAGGGAGAACAAGCGGGAGGTGTGATGCTGGAGAAAAAACCGAGCGAGAGCAAAACTCTCGTTCAGTTTCCAATTTTCCAAAGCCGAATTAGGGTTAGAGGAGGGGTTTGCTTTAATAGGCTAAAGTTTTGGAGGAATTAGTGGGCTTTTGGGGAATGGGCTGGCAGAACTCTTCCAAGTGGAAAAAGTATGAGATTTTAACATAGGCCTCACAGGGGGGGGGGGGCAGATTTTGTAACATAAACATTTTAAATAAAATAGTTAAGTGTCCAAGCTTGCCCTAAACTAACCTACCTCCTAATATACCGGACCTATGCATTTAGGGTCACGTTGGCCGGTCACACCAACGCGTCAAACCAACATTGCGCGAACAACATGCGCTATACAAAAATACACAAAGCGCTAACAACGTGCGTGATACAACTCTACGCTACTCAATACTCCAAAAAATGCGCAAAAAAAAGTGCGCTACAATAATAAAAGACATATGCGATAAAAATAATAAAAACAACGTGACGCGGGTTGCATCAGCATAGGAAGGCATGGTCGCACGGGTAGGCAGCAAAATCGAAAAAGAAGGTGTGCAATGTGTGAGCAAAGGAACGCAAGAAAGGTGGGACAGAGTGATGGACGACGGGATTGCATGGATGCATACGCTGAGACGACAACGCAGGGCTCGAGGGACTAGCATGAAAATGGAAAAAGGGAAAACGGAGAGGGAACAATGCATTGCACCAGACAGTTACTGGTGGGGAGAAGGAATCGGCAAGCGCGAGCTCCACGAGGAAGGGCAATGGATGTGGGCTTAGGGGAAGTAGTTGATGACATAGAAGGGTGGAAGGGATGACACAGAGGGGCGGAACTGTGGAGAGAGTAGGATCGACGGCCAACTGAGGTGAACTAAGTGTGAACGATGGCTGGGCGAGGGAGGGAACGTCGATCACACTCGGGAACTGAGCCTGGAGGCAAGATTAGGGTGGACAGTGACCACCAAGCCAGATGTCAGCCTCAGGTTGTCAGAGGTAGAATCCCGCAGACGAGGAAGCTGGATCAGACCTACATTAGGCAGGATGTGGCTAGGCAGTGTGGGAATGCCCTGAAGTGAACCATCAGATTCAGGAGTAGAACAAGTTGTGTGCAGAGGAAGCGAAAGGAGACGACGACGTAACTCATGCACGACGGCGAGGATGTCATCCATCGCCGCGTCGAGACGATCATAGCGGACTTGCAATGAAGTCGCATGAAGGGCCATGACCGGCGGTTGTTGGATGGAATGGAGGAGATCCACGTAGGGTTTCGATGGAAACTCTAGGGGAGCGATAGGTCGGACCAATTGATATGTATGTGTTGTACCGTATCAAGAATTAGAACAAGAATGATGAAATCACAATGCAAGGAGATAATGGATACAACTCAGGAGACTAACTTCCACCTAGCACTTGGAGGCTGGGCCTTCCAAAAAACACTTTTCTCCAAGAGAGCCCAAGAGACTAAACACTTGTAACACTCCAAGATAAGATCTCGCCACATAAGGGGATCCTTATATAGATGGAAGCCCCCTACAGAACAAAGACACTGCAGAACAAAGTGCATAAATGACAGTTACGTAATATAAGATAATCCATAAATACGGCGCAACTTCGGGAGAGCTCTCATGTAGTTAGGACAGTCGTCTGTGCGCGCGTGTGCAAGGTGTATACGCATCAATACAAGTTTGAGGGAGTACATAATCAGAATACCCCAAATAATATGGGATAAATCATTAATACAAGTAACAAAACATTTGAAATCTTTATGGTTCCACAAATTGTGAGCAAGAATGATAAGATGTAAAAGTGGATAAATGATCAACATCAACTAGTGGCCGACAACTGAAGCAAACAACAAGTAAAAGAAATAAACAAAATTAAAGAAATGTGAATCCATAAACAACATAAGGTAGTTTATACCTCCGAGAAGGCACATGCACGGACAATGTGCTTGTGTTCAAATGAATGCAGCTCTTCGCCAGTTAGGGCATCCCACACTTTCCTGCAAGCAGTTGAAGTGGAAATAAATGTCATCAACTTATAATTATCCACAAGTACTTGAAAGTAAATTGCATAATTTGAAAGGGGGAAAGACATTGACAAATATTGGCTAAATTTAGACAAATAAATAATTAAAATAGTTAAAGATGTCCAGATTATAGATATTATCATTTGACTCGTGAAGAGTAATTAATTTTAAAAATGTAACAGTATATTCAGAAATCCATGGAAGAACCATTAAAAGAGAGCTGGCCCAACATCAAATAATTAATAAACTCTTCAAACGTTGCATGAATAAAAAGACAGCATACGCTGAAAAATCAGCAGAAGCGGAAGCAGCACGCAAGGCATTTGTGTCCAGGCAACAGCTCCAAACTGCACCCTTATGCCCTTCAAATGTACCGATCCAGTCTCCTGTCTCCCCGTTTCTCAGCATAGGACTTGAATCTAAGAAGAAAGATAATAATACTCATCAAAATAAGAGAGGAATTACAAGAACCAAAATCAATCTAACATGGGGTAAAATAATTAGTAAAACGTATAAATGATAAAAGTGTGAAGCGGCACTTTATAAAATCTTTCGAAGCAAAACAAGAACAGTGACTTTAAAAACCTAAAAGACTACCATGGTAGTATGCACAGAAACAAAGAAGGCAAGTAGGATAACATTAAAATTTTCTCATCACAATAAATATAAATGCAAAATTTTATTAATGGAACATAAAAGGATTGGGATAGTATAACCTAACAATCCGATGAATGAGTATTGGTAACCCAGAAACATTACACAGTTTACCAAAAAACATCCTTTAAAGATGCTTTCTCTTCAATGGTAACGGTTAGATTATACTTTATGTTTTAATTATGTATTGTATTCTCCTCTATATATAGAGGGCTACTTGTAATAGCATTTCATCCCCGTCATTTTTCATTGGGTTCAACATGGTATCAGAGGCAGGAGTATTCTGCGTGCCCTAGTCTCCGTCTGCGGTGCCGTTCGCCCGCTCCCGCTCGATCCCGCTCAGTTTTTCCTCGCAATTCGCCTGCTCCCGCTCGTCGTTCACCCGCTCCCGCTCCCGCTCCCGCTCACTCTCGATCCCGTTCTCCGCTTCTTCTTCTTCTCCTTCTTTTTCGTCTCCTTCTTCTTCTCCTTCTTCTTTTTCCAGCCGGGTCTCCAACTCTTCTTCTTCTTCCAGCCGGGTCTCCAACTCTTCTTCTTCTTCCAGCCGGGTCTCCAACCCTCCATCCGGTGTCGGTATGCTTAAGCCGTGAGAGCCCTATTTTTTTATCTGCCGCCGTTTTTTTCTTGCTTTGGGTGTTCTAATGGAGTGGATCTCTTCGTTTTCCCCTCCGGTCTTTTGATGCCTTAATCCTGGGTTGTCTCTGGATTTCTATTCCTGAGCCATCATGTCTGGAGATGTTGAATCTTCCGCTCCCTCTTCTGGGGTTGCTCCCTTTTCCGGTGCCTCCAATCTGACGGTCCTCTTCCGTGACACTAATGATCATAATACACCCCAAATCACTACCATACGTCTTGACGACTCCAATTATCTCTCGTGATCTCGCTCTATCACTCTGGCGCTCAAAAGTCGGCGTCTCTTTGGCTATGTCACTGGCAAAATGAAGGAGCCCGACATCAATTCGTCTGAATGGCCACAGTGGGAGTCGGAGAACTCCTTGGTCATGTCCTGGCTTACTAACTCGATGCAGGAGTCCATTGCCTGGAACTACCTATTCCTCGACAATGCTGCCGACATTTGGCGCCGCGCAGAGTCTACCTACTCTCGTCGCGACAATGCTGCTCAAATTTTTCAGTTGCGTCGGAAGATCTTGTTACTTCGGCAGGGTGACCGTCCGCCGTCTTCATACTACTTGGAGTTCACGCAGCTGTATCAAGAATATGATCACTTTGATCCTCTTACCTTTGTGGGCCCTATTTATGAGGCACTGGTTCGGGCCCAGGATGACCGCAATCGTATATTTGAGTTTCTTCATGGACTGCATCGCGACTTCGATCAGATCAGTGTTCCGATTTTGGGCCGACCGCAGATACCATCCCTTCCTGAGGTCTACAGTATTGTGCAGCAGGAATACGATCGTCGTCTGACTCTTCTTCCAGACCCGATGCCTGAGGGGTTAGCTTTGGCGGCTACTGCCCCCTCTCTTCTTGGTACTCGTCCATCTCGGGACTCCGGATTGAAGGGCTCTGTGATTATTGTGGCAAGAACCGTCACACTCGGGATACCTGCTTCCAGCTTCATGGGTTTCCTAACCCCAGAGGGGGTGCTCCGCCTCGTGGAGGTTGTGGTTCTGGGCGCTCCTCTGGTCATCATGCTGCCCCACGTTTTGCTCATCTTACTGATGCTTCTGCCGCAGTCCCTCCTGGTTATTCCAGTTCTGATGGCTCAGCCCCTCCTGGTGCTCTCACGCAGGAACGACCTACGGACCTTCAGTTTACAGCGGATGAAATGTTGGCTCTTCGCCGCATGATGCAGGGTCATTCTACATAGCCTTCTGCCTTTTCCTCCTGCGCTCACATGGGTCTCCCAGGTGCTCACTCTGCTGCTTCTCATCCTTCTAGCCAGTGGATTATTGACTCTGGGGCCACAGATCATATGACTGGGTCCTCTACAGGTTTTATATCATATACTCCTCTTTCTGACCGTGATAAGGTAAGAATTGTCGATGGTTCCCTTTTCTCCATTGCCGGCAAGGGTTCCATCTCCTGCTCCTCCCTCGCCTTATCTTATGTCCTTCATGTTCCTAATTTTACTCGTAATCTTCTTTCTATTAGTCATCTAACTAACTCTATGCATTGCTCTGTGACATTTCTTCCGTCTTCTTGTGTTTTTCAGGACCTGACGACGGGGAAGGTGATTTGCTCTGGTAGCATGGTAAATGGACTTTATGTGCTCAACACCAGCCAGGCTACGTCTCCTCTGGCTCTTCATTCCAGCATTGCTCATCTTTTGTAATTCTGGCACTGTCGTCTGAGACACCCTTCTGTTTCTGTTATGAAATTGTTATTTCATGCTTTGTCTACTGTTGTCTGACTCTTTTGTCTGTGATGTATGTAGCTTAAACAAACTTCATCGTACTTCGTTTACGCATGTTTCATTACCAAGTTCTATTCCTTTTGTTGTTATTCATACTGATATCTGGGGTCCCTACCCGACATCTTCTATTTTTGAATGTGTGTGGTTTGTTACTTTTATTGATTGTTTCTCTCGTACTACATAGTTGTATTTGATGTGTAACAAAAATGATGTTTTCTCAATTTTTCGACAGTTTCATTGCATGATCTCCACTCAATTTCACTCTGAAATTCAAACTCTTTGAAGTGATAATGATCGTGAATACATCGATTCGCAGTTTGAGCAATATCTTGCTGATTGTGGTATCCTCCACCAGACTACCTGTGCGTATTCTCCCACACAAAATGGTGTGGCTGAGCGGAAGAATCGTCATCTCCTGGAAGTCGCTCGTTGTCTTTTGTCCACTATGCATCTTCCGAAATTCTACTGGGGTGATGTCGTTCTTCCTGCGGCATAGCTCATCAATCGTATGCCCACTCGTGTCCTTGGGAATGCTACACCCCTTGACACTCTTCAGGTGCCCCCTTCTCGGCTTCCCATTAGGGTGTTTGGATGTGTTTGCTTCGTTCATATCCACCACCCCCTCCCTTCCAAACTCGATCCTCGAGCACTAAAATGTGTCTTCATTGGCTACTCTCCAACGCAAAAAGGGATATAAATGTTTCCACCCTCCTTCCAAGAAAGTATTTGTCACTATGGACGTTACGTTCCGTGAATCCGAGGCATATTATCCTGTCCCGGATGCCTCTCCCTCGCATACTCCCATTTCTCTTCCCTCGGTTCCTCTGCCTATACCACCACCGTATTCCTCACTTCAGGAGGAGCCCCTATCTCTACCAGTGGAATTGAGTCCTCCTGTGGAAGTGAGTCCTCTTGTGCCCTCTCTACCAGTGGAAGTGAGCTCTCCTCTCGTGCCTCCTCTACCAGTGGACATACGTCCTCCTCCTGCGCCTCCTCCTCCGAGCTTGTAGGTTTACACCCGGCGTACAAAGCAGACGAGCACGCAAGATCTGACTATGCTACCAGGACAGTCAATGGAACCTGACTCAGGGCCTTCTGATCAACCGATCTCCCTCGGGAAAGGTATCTGGTCTTTCACTCGCCATCCTTTATCACATTTTGTATCGTATGATTCTCTTTCTACTACATACAAAGACTTTGTTCATCATGCTGCCCCAGAGGGGGTGCTCCGCCTCGTGGAGGTTGTGGTTCTGGGCGCTCCTCTGGTCATCATGCTGCCCCACGTTTTGCTCATCTTACTGATGCTTCTGCCGCGATCCCTCCTGGTTATTCCAGTTCTGATGGCTCAGCCCCTCCTGGTGCTCTCATGCAGGAACGACCTACGGACCTTCAGTTTACAGCGGATGAAATGTTGGCTCTTCGCCGCATGATGCAGGGCCATTCTACATAGCCTTCTGCCTTTTCCTCCTACGCTCACATGGGTCTCCCAGGTGCTCACTCTGCTGCTTCTCATCCTTCTAGCCAGTGGATTATTGACTCTGGGGCCACAGATCATATGACTGGGTCCTCTACAGGTTTTATATCATATACTACTCTTTCTGGTCGTGATAAGGTGAGAATTGTCGATGGTTCCCTTTCCTCCATTGCAGGCAAGGGTTCCATCTCCTGCTCCTCCCTCATCTTTTCTTATGTCCTTCATGTTCCTAATTTTACTCGTAATCTTCTTTCTATTAGTCATCTAACTAACTCCATGCATTGCTCTGTGACATTTCTTCCGTCTTCTTGTGTTTTTCAGGACCTGACGACGGGGAAGGTGATTTGCTCTGGTAGTATGGTAAATGGACTTTATGTGCTCAACTCCGGCCAGGCTACGTCTCCTCTGGCTCTTCATTCCAGCATTGCTCATCTTTTGTAATTCTGGCACTGTCGTCTGAGACACCCTTCTGTTTCTGTTATGAAATTGTTATTTCATGCTCTGTCTACTGTTGTCTTTGACTCTTTTGTCTGTGATGTATGTAGCTTAAACAAACTTCATCGTACTTCGTTTACGCATGTTTCATTACCAAGTTCTATTCCTTTTGTTGTTATTCATACTGATATCTGGGGTCCCTAACTGACATCTTCTATTTCTGGATGTATGTGGTTTGTTACTTTTATTGATTGTTTCTCTCGTACTACATGGTTGTATTTGATGTGTAACAAAAATGATGTTTTCTCAATTTTTCGACGGTTTCATTGCATGATCTCCACTCAATTTCACTATGAAATTCAAACTCTTCGAAGTGATAATGATCGTGAATATATCGATTCGCAGTTTGAGCAATATCTTGCTGATCGTGGTATCCTCCACCAGACTACCTGTGCGTATTCTCCCACACAAAATGGTGTGGCTGAGCGGAAGAATCGTCATCTCCTGGAAGTCGTTCGTTGTCTTTTGTCCACTATGCATCTTCCGAAATTCTACTGGGGTGATGTCGTTCTTACTGCGGCATAGCTCATCAATCGTATGCCCACTCGTGTCCATGGGAATGCTACACCCCTTGACACTCTTCAGGTGCCCCCTTCTCGGCTTCCCATTAGGGTGTTTGGATGTGTTTGCTTCATTCATATCCACCACCCCCTCCCTTCCAAACTCGATCCTCGGGCACTAAAATGTGTCTTCATTGGCTACTCTCCAACGCAAAAGGGGTATAAATGTTTCCACCCTCCTTCCAAGAAAGTATTTGTCACTATGGACGTTACGTTCCGTGAATCCGAGGCATATTATCCTGTCCCGGATGCCTCTCCCTCGCATACTCTCATTTCTCTTCTCTCGGTTCCTCTGCCTATACCACCACCGTATTCCTCACTTCAGGAGGAGCCCCTATCTCTACCAGTGGAATTGAGTCCTCTTGTGGAAGTGAGTCCTCTCGTGCCCTCTCTACCAGTGGAAGTGAGCTCTCCTCTCGTGCCTCCTCTACCAGTGGACATACGTCCTCCTCCTGGGCCTCCTCCGAGCTTGCAGGTTTACACCCGGCGTACAAAGCAGACGAACACGCAAGATCTGACCATGCTACCAGGACAGTCAATGGAACCTGACTCAGGGCCTTCTGATCAACCGATCTCCCTCGGGAAAGGTATTTGGTCTTTCACTCGCCATCCTTTATCACATTTTTTATCGTATGATTCTCTTTCTACTACATACAAAGCCTTTGTTCATCATGCTGCCCCAGAGGGGGTGCTCCGCCTCGTGGAGGTTGCGGTTCTGGGCGCTCCTCTGGTCATCATGCTGCCCTACGTTTTGCTCATCTTACTGATGCTTCTGCCGCGGTCCCTCCTGGTTATTCCAGTTCTGATGGCTCAGCCCCTCCTGGTGCTCTCACGCAGGAACGACCTACGGACCTTCAGTTTACAGCGGATGAAATGTTGGCTCTTCGCCGCATGATGCAGGGCCATTCTACATAGCCTTCTGCTTTTTCCTCCTACGCTCACATGGGTCTCCCAGGTGCTCACTTTGCTGCTTCTCATCCTTCTAGCCAGTGGATTATTGCTCTGGGGCCACAAATCATATGACTGGGTCCTCTACAGGTTTTATATCATATACTCCTCTTTCTGGCCGTGATAAGGTGAGAATTGTCGATGGTTCCCTTTCCTCCATTGCCGGCAAGGGTTCCATCTCCTGCTCCTCCCTCACCTTCTCTTATGTCCTTCATGTTCCTAATTTTACTCGTAATCTTCTTTCTATTAGTCATCTAACTAACTACATGCATTGCTCTGTGACATTTCTTCCGTCTTCTTGTGTTTTTCAGGACCTGACGACGGGGAAGGTGATTTGCTCTGGTAGCATGGTAAATGGACTTTATGTGCTCAACTCCGGCCAGGCTACGTCTCCTCTGGCTCTTCATTCCAGCATTGCTCATCTTTTGTAATTCTGGCACTGTCGTCTGAGACACCCTTATGTTTCTGTTATGAAATTGTTATTTCATGCTCTGTCTACTGTTGTCTTTGACTCTTTTGTCTGTGATGTATGTAGCTTAAACAAACTTCATCGTACTTCGTTTACGCATGTTTCATTACCAAGTTCTATTCCTTTTGTTATTATTCATACTGATATCTGGAGTCCCTACCCGACATCTTCTATTTCTGGATGTGTGTGGTTTGTTACTTTTATTGATTGTTTCTCTCGTACTACATGGTTGTATTTGATGTGTAACAAAAATGATGTTTTCTCAATTTTTCGACTGTTTCATTTCATGATCTCCACTCAATTTCACTCTGAAATTCAAACTCTTCGAAGTGATAATGATCGTGAATACATCAATTCGCAGTTTGAGCAATATCTTGCTGATCGTGGTATCCTCCACCAGACTACCTGTGCGTATTCTCCCACACAAAATGGTGTGGCTGAGCGGAAGAATCGTCATCTCCTGGAAGTCGCTCGTTGTCTTTTGTTCACTATGCATCTTCCGAAATTCTACTGGGGTGATGTCGTTTTTACTGCGGCATAGCTCATCAATCGTATGCCTACTCGTGTCCTTGGGAATGCTACACCCCTTGACACTCTTCAGGTGCCCCCTTCTCGGCTTCCCATTAGGGTGTTTGGATGTGTTTGCTTCGTTCATATCCACCACCCCCTCCCTTCCAAACTCGATCCTCGGGCACTAAAATGTGTCTTCATTGGCTACTCTCCAACGCAAAAGGGGTATAAATGTTTCCACCCTCCTTCCAAGAAAGTATTTGTCACTATGGACGTTACGTTCCGTGAATCCGAGGCATATTATCCTGTCTCGGATGCCTCTCCCTCGCATACTCCCATTTCTTTTCCCTCGGTTCCTCTGCCTATACCACCACCGTATTCCTCACTTCAGGAGGAGCCCCTATCTCTACCAGTGGAATTGAGTCCTCCTGTGGAAGTGAGTCCTCTCGTGCCCTCTCTACCAGTGGAAGTGAGCTCTCCTCTCGTGTCTCCTCTACCAGTGGACATACGTCCTCCTCCTGCGCCTCCTCCTCCGAGCTTGCAGGTTTACACCCGGCGTACAAAGCAGATGAGCACGCAAGATCTGACTATGCTACCAGGACAGTCAATGGAACCTGACTCAGGGCCTTCTGATCAACCGATCTCCCTCGGGAAAGGTATCTGGTCTTTCACTCGCCATCCTTTATCACATTTTGTATCGTATGATTCTCTTTCTACTACATACAAAGCCTTTGTTTCTTCACTTGTTTCTTTCATACCTGGATCATGGCAGCAGGCTCTGGAGGTCCCTATGTGGCGTGAGGCGATGGTTGAGGAAATGAATGCTCTTGAGAAAAACCATACATGAGATTTGGTTCCCCTTCACTATGGAAAGAAGACGGTTGGGTGTAAATGGGTGTTCACTGTGAAACAGAACTCACAAGGGATTGTTGAAAGATGCAAGGCTAGGTTGGTGGCAAGGGGTTATACGCAAACCCTTGGTATTGACTATCTGGAGACGTTTGCCCCGGTGGCAAAGATGAATACTATCAAGGTCTCGTTATCCTGTGCTTCTTGCAAAGGTTGGGAGCTCTTGCAACTTGATGTGAAAAATGTCTTCCTCCACGGTGATCTAGATGAGGAGGTTTACATGTCTATTCCTTCGGGCCTCATTCCTACAGGTGCTGCAGGGAAAGTCTGCAGATTGAGAAAAGCTTTATATGGGCTGAAGCAGTCTCCAAGAGCGTGGTTTGGGCGGTTTCTCAAGGTCATGCTATCTTTTGGTTTCCATCAAAGCAATGCCGATTATACTCTGTTTATTAAACGAAGGATTGGAAAACTCACTGCACTTATTGTGTATGTTGATGATATTGTCATAACATGGGATGATATTGAAGAAATTCAGAGGTTGAAACAGAAATTGGCTAGAGAACTTGAGGTCAAAGATCTGGGTAAACTCAGGTATTTCTTGGGTATTGAAGTTACTTGATCCAAGCAAGGGATTTTCATCTCCCATCGTAAATACACTTTAGATCTCCTTGAGAAGGTGGGAATGAGTGGATGTAGACCAGCTGACACCCCTATTGAAGCAAACCACCGATTGGGTGGCGATGATGGAGAGAAAATTGTTGATATCTCTGAGTACCAAAGATTGGTGGGGAGATTGATATACATGTCCCACACACGTCTAGATATTTTTTATGCGGTGGGTGTTGTTAGCCAGTTCATACATGCTCCTAAAACTCGTCATGTCGATGCTGCTCACAGAATCCTCTGGTACCGCAAGTCTTCACCAGGAAGGGATATCCTGTTTGCTCCCAATACCGGTCTAAATATTGAAGTCTATACTGACGCTGATTGGGCCGGATCTGTTGATGATAGGCAATCAACCTCAGGATATTGTACCCTAGTTGGGGGTAATCTTGTTACTTGGAGGAGTAAGAAGCAACAAGTTGTGGCAAGATCTAGTGCTGAGGCGAGATTTAGAGCTATGGCTCACGGAGTCTGTGAAGGGTTATGACTTCGATCTGTGATGAGTGATCTTGGTCTTATTGAAGCAGGACCCATCCGGTTGTATTGTGATAATAAGTCAGTCATCAGTATTGCGCACAACCCTGTGCAACATGACCGGACTAAACACATCGAGGTGGATCGATACTTTATCAAGGAGAACATTGAGAGAGGAATCATATGCACACCCTTTGTGCCCTCCGACAGGCAGCTAGCTGACATTCTCACCAAAGGATTGAGTGAGAACGTATTTAGCAATATTGTGGACAAGTTGAACATGGTTAACATCACACGTCCAACTTGAGGGGGAGTGTTAGATTATACTTTATGTTTTATGTTTTAATTATATATTGTATTCTCCTCTATATATAGTGGGTTACTTGTAATAGCATTTCATCCCCATCATTTTTCATTGGGTTCAACGGTAACTATTAAGAATATGGGTGACATTAGAGTGTCAATGCCCCTTGCAAGAGGCATAATAGCAGAGGTGGTTAATACCGTAAAGGGGGGAGAGGGAAATGACTAGGAGAGAACCCGTAAGATGGCCGACACTAATTTTCAATAAGTCTCACCCAAACATACATCCGTGTCCCTTGTATATTAGGACAAAGCTGAAAGTGTAAAACAAAAGTTCCTAAGTAAATAGAAAATAAAATGCTGAAAGTAAACATGCTTGCAAGTAAACATGTCATTTGGTGTCCGCCTCCGCGTGTTCTTGACTTGCCTTCTGCAACGTCAGTAACAATGCCATCCTCTGGAAAATTCGTCATGTCCTCAAAGCGCAATTTGAGAAATTGGTCGTGGAACTTCTCAAATTAGAGCCAGGTATCGTCGGAGTCGGAATGGTGTTGCCTGTAAATGAGTACCTAAGCCATGTCCGAACTATTGTGCTGGATCATCTGGTGATTTAGGATGGACACCGGCGATTACGTCAAGGAAGTGTTATCGCAACTTGTGGTAGGGTGGGCCCCCTGGAATGGTTTCCAACGGCTCCCTCAAGTTGGGAGATGTGACCACTTCGTTGATTCGGAAAATAATTAAAAATGGTCTAAAATAATGCATTGCGAGCTTTGGGTGCCTCGCAAAGAAGGAATCCCGACTTGAAATTGAACCTCACGACGATGTTTGCTGGCTCCGGACATCATTTTTTTGTTGTGTCCAATGCAAGTGGCTCTTCAATTGTTGAAGGATGTCGTCGAGATTGCTCAAGTGTGTGGTCAAAGCCTCCTGTTAACATTCACCTGGTTAGTCGCGGGTAACAGTCAACAGTTTGCCTCCATAAACAAAGCTAAGGGGAGTGGTGTCGGCGGCATGATGAAACACAGTGTTGTGCAAATATTCTGCCCAATTAAACCATTTTGCACACTTATGTGGCAGGCCACATGCAAAGCATAGGATACGTCTCGGGGTAGTGGTTAAGTACTTCCGATTGGCCATTGATTTGTGGGGGGTACATGACGTTGATACGAAGGTAAGGTCCTTGTAATTGAAACAACATTTGACATAATGTACTTAAGAAGAAAGAATCCATATCACTGACGGTATAGCGTGAAAATCCGTGTCGTCGAACAACCCAGTCAATAAATGGCGCGGTCACGATGGGTGCTGAAAAGAATGTTGAAGTGGAATCAAGTGTCTGTATTTTGACAGTCGATCTACAATTAATAGGATGCAATCATACTCCTTAGATTTCGACAAGTGTGTGATGAAATTCATTGCAATATCCTCCAAAAAACGGTTTGGAATAGGGACGGGCTTCAATAATTTGCCAGAAAACCAGGCCTGATACTTCACCGGTTTGCCCGTCGGGAAGAAGGGCACTCGGAGATGAATTGTAAGATTTGTTGAAACATGCTTGTTCAATGGAGGGATGTCACGAGGCGGCGAAAGGTGTGGTAGGCCCGGCATGGCCCCGTCCGCTATTAGGCAACCAATACTATCATGAGGGTAACGTATGCGTACCAAGTACACTTTTGGTACCTATACGCCCAAATACTCGGCGAATACACATGTTACTATAGTTTGTCGATACGCTTGGACTTGACAGATCTTTCTGCATATTGTGATAGAAGTTTGCAACGTAAATAAAAGACTTTTCCATGTTTTTAAGAAAAGAAAAATTATGATCTATAAATGCAATTAGAGTTGTTTGTTTATTATAATAACAAAATGTGCTACAAATTTAAGTTCTTTTTATCATTAGAACTATGAATAAATTGATTAAATTTGAATTTTTTTGTTTATTTATTATGTATTTAAGGATTAGACGTTTTAAATTGGTAGTATTTCTATTTATTCAATATGATTTTTTTCTACATTTTATACTCCCTTTTTCATACATATGCATGTGTATATACCCATGCGCGTATATATACTCATGCGTATATATACACGCATGCGCGTAAACAGACACATGCGCGTATACACACACATGCGCGTATACACACACATGTGCGTATATACACACGTGTGTATATATACACTGTATAACATGTAATTCGTCGAGATCAGGAATGCCTAAGGAGACGGCTATTCACACACCATTCAACTCGGCAGCCTGACGGTTATTCTCAAACCTCAACGAAGAGAATTGTGGCGAGAATTTGTCACTATGGGTGAGTAGCCCTTGTAACTCTCAAACATGGACGAGTAGCCCTTGTAACTCTCGCGTATGAGCGAGTAGCCCTTGTAACTCGCGAGTATGGGCGAGCAGCCCTTGTAACTCGTGAGTATGGGCGAGTAGCTCTTATAACTCGCGAGTATGAGCGAGTAGCCCTTATAACTCGTGAGTATGGGCGAGTAGCTCTTGAAACTCGCGAGTATGAGCGAGCAGACCTTGTAACTCACGAGTATGCGCAAGTAGCTCATGTAACTCTCGAGTATGGGCGAGTAGCCCTTGTAACTCGCGAGTATGGGCGAGTAGCCCTTATAACACGTCGTTATGGGCGAGTAGCCTTTGTAACTCGCTAAGGGTAGAGTATTCTCGTATACATCCTCTCATCCCCCCTTAGATTTGTCTATAAATAGGACCACGGGAGTACTAGGAATGGCATGTTGAGATCCCCTCATGTTCCACACTCGCCAAGTTTGTGTCTTCCTTGTACCACGCTCAGCCTATTGGTTGCGGAGGGGAAATTTTTCATAACTTCCGGGTATGTGATGGGACCTCCTTGCTGAAGCACCTGAGGTGTGCTTGTATACATTTTTCTCTCTCTAGCTTTAGTCATCTAAATTGCGGCTTTTGACTGCAGAATCAGTAACCTTAGACTACACCTAGGTTAGAACATTTGGAGTTAGGATTTTGCTGAGTTCAATATACACATGCGTGCATATATACACATGCATGCATATATACACATGCATGCATATATACACATGTGTATAATATATATACATGTGTGTATATATACACATGCGCATATAAAATATATATATATATACATGAAACAAACTCATCCTTATTTTTTTTTATTTTGTCATATCACCGCATCGGATACATATTGTACCATGTACTTGGACTTGTGCCGGTGCACCATAATCCATGGGGGTGCAATGAATTCCACAAGCAGTCGAGGAGTGCATGATTATGAAGCCAAAAAAACATGGGGACCCCGGTAAAAAAACCGCCCGCTAGCCAAGGTGAGTGGGATTCACGTTGAGGGGTCATTCTGAAGAGTCTTAAAGATTCAGTGTTGAGCAGGATCAGCCACCACCTAATGTTGGATGGTGTGGGCATCCTCCCCCACTAGTCGTAAGATAACGAAAAGAGAAGTCGATTTAGTGTGGCGAGACAGAGCATCGGTCACCTTGTTGGAGGGGCTCGAGCAAAATTCCGACATGAAGTTGTATCCCGAGATCTTTGCCACATATACTTGCTGGTGTTGCAATCTTCTGGGTGAGTCGGTACCAAGGTCTGTAAATTGTGAAGGGCGACCAAAGGACACTATTCTGTGGCCAACACAGCTCCGGATTAAGTGAATGCAAGAGAGAATGGCATTGGAGAACACTTAGTTGAAGTATGCAACCAGAAGGACGCCTTGCATGAGCATCCCCCCCCCCCCCCACCCTAGTGTCGTAGGCATCACATTCAACCATGAAGGTTTGGGAGAAGTCGGGTATGGCCACGACTGGAGCTACCAACAAGGGTGCCTGGAGGGACAGAACGGATCCGCCTTCGCAAGCCATTGAAAGCGTGCGTCTTCCATTTTCTTTTATTTTTTATTACTATCGGGACAAGCTTCACAATTTTCTCGTACTTGCGAATGAACCGCCTATAGTAACTTTTTAGACAGAGAAACTCGTGAATTTCCCGAAGGGGGCGCGGTCACGGTTGACGTAGCACGGCCTTGATTTTATTCAAACCCATGTGTACCCCTTGCGGGAAATGGTATGGCCAAGGTAGGGAAAGACAGGCGGCCAAGCCAAGTTCATACAAATCGAATTGCAAAAAAATATAAATGTATGCTCGCATCAAGCTCCCGGAGGTTAGTGTTATGGGCCCATGATTGGGAACGTGTGCACCGGGGAAGAGGAGGGAAGTCCTCGATGGCGGAGGAGGAGGCCTTCCTAGAGGTCCGACGATCTATGGTGGCGATGGAGGTGAGCGGGCCTTCGATCGACGTCGGCGAGGCTCGCGGCTAGCTGCGGGATTAGGGCTCGGCGGACGGGAGAGAGAGAGAATAGAGAGAGAGGGTTAAAATTATAAAAATAAAATACTTCTTCTTGCTTGCTTAGCATCATAGTTCCCCATCCGGGTCTTAAGTAGCAACACCAAAACGCCCCCTCCTTGGGCTTAGACAGGAGATGGGGGGATGGTGAGACTGCCTACTGTGTAGAAAACCTGGAAAGGTTGCTGGAAAGAGGTTGGGAGCAGGGTAAAGAGGGAGATTTCAGGCGCAGGCTGGTTGTTGGAGCTCCAGCAGGGATTTATCAGGAGGTTATCAGAGAGTGAGGCTAGGAGAAGCCAAAGGCCGTCTGGGATTTCAATTCCAGGATATGATTTGGCTGCCTGGAAGGTGATTCCAGCAGCAGCCGGCTGTTTGGAACTTTTCTGGACAGGGGCCGAATGAGGGGAGACATCTGTGAGAATGTGGGAGGTAGTGATCGACTGTATGGGGGAGTGAGGGGCTCGGTTTGAGAGGTGGTGAGTGGGGGGCTCAATTGGAGAGGTGGGGAGTGGGGGGCTCAATTGGAGAGGTGGGGAGTGGCTCCACGTGAGAGTGTTGTGGGATTAGTGGGGAAGTGGAGAAATGGGAGGGGTAGAGGGAATTTAGGAGTAGTGGTCATATTTTTAGGGAGTGGGAATAATGGGATAGTGGGGGTAGTAGGGAGCTGGTATGGTGGTTAAGGTGGTGGTGGTGGTGGGAGGGTGGTGATTGGCCGGAGGTGGCCAAAGGTGATTGCCGGAGGTGGTGGTGGTGATGACCGAAGATGGTTTCCGACACTCATCAGAAATGAAAATGTAAGGAATTTTGTGGAGGTCATGGTGGCTTGAACTTGGTGGCCGGAAAAGTTTAACGACACTTGCTAAAAAATTGAAAATGGATGGAACTGGATGAGGGAGATGGTGGAGGGATTTTGGAGGGGATATTGAGGTAGTCGTGGTGGTCGGCTAGTGGAGGTGAGGAAGAAAGGGCCTGGCCAAGGAAGGTGGGGGAGGGTTGACTGGCTAGGAAGTGTGTAGGGGATGGGGAAGAGATAACTTCCAAGCTTCAGCCCTCGGATTTTTCGGCTTCGGCATCGGGTGATCGAAAGGAAGAATCTTCTTCACTCAATCTTTCATTGCCTTCTAAATGTGCCCTCTATACCTATTTATAGACTAAGGGTCCACCATGGGCGGTCACGATTCTCCGATCCTGATGACCATTAAATACATGAAAATGAAAATTATAAAAATTCAAAAATAACTAAAATTCATGGATCGTCGATCCGCACAAAATGGATGACTTTGATCATCGTGTAGGTATATGTGTGTCATGATCCCCATCAAAAACTCTCCAAACAGATAAAATAAATATTAGTGATGCTAATTCAACAATCTCAACTAGCATAAAGTTTTAACATGTTGCATTCTCCAGCTCAAAATTTAAATATTAGTGATAGGGTCACTTTTACTAAGATAATTATCAATTAGAACATTATAATTGAGTTGAGGCTTTATATTTCTCAAGTTGAATTAAAGGATAAATAAAGACAACTTTAAAAAAGATTGAAACTTTATTGCAGCATATATCTGAGAAAGAAATAAAAGTTATTGGTGAGAACTTAAATAGGAATATATATTCTATGATAGGCTATGAGAGGATCTATGGTGGATTTGGAATACAACTTTGAGACACGATGGAAAAATGGTTTCATAGTAGCATATGATATTAAAATTATACTCAGTAATAAATAGAATCACTAAATTACAAATAGGTTTCTTTAGAAAAAAACACAAATCTACTAGTAAAGATTTTAAAGTGATCCCAAGAGAGAGTTTGATCGCACAACACGGTAATAGTTACGGAGGTATGTCTTAAAAGGATAACGAGAATAAAACAAACAATTGACTTGGGTAAGGTGAGAAATTGTAAACCTTTCAAGACGAGTTGTTGTAGGAGGCACATTGCCCTTGTAACAAAATCAAACTAGATGTGAGATAAGATGACTAATTTATTAAGAAGATTGCAGTAGACGTTTTGGAAGAGCATAGAAATAGATCATTTATTGGTTAAGAAACTTGGTGGAAATTAAGTAGAAAAAATGCACTTAAATTGTGACAAAATTTGAATACCACAATGGTGTTTATTGATTATCATGTGAAAGTTAAAAGTTTTATGTTTGTTTGGGAATTGGGAGAGTGATGGCGGTCGTGAACGAAGTTATGAAAAATGCATGTGGTGTTTGGATAGGTACCCTCAAAAACATTATTTTCCCAAAAATGGTTATTTATGTCAAAACGTCACCACAGGTGTTGTCAGTATTTAGCGGTCATGAACGCTCACACCCTAAAAAGGTTAATTTGGGCAAAAAAATTATCATTGTGTTTACTACAATAGTTTCACATTGTAGCAGCACAAATGACAATTGTCCCAAATTGAGCCTTAATAAGAGCATGATGAAAAAAGTAAATAACTACAACTTTTGATGATTTATATAATGTATTTGTATAAAGGAATGGAAAATGGAGATATTTAGAATAGCTAAGGTGTGCAATATGAGATTTGAATTTTTTATCAAGATACAATTAAAGTGAATATAATAGGAACTTTGTTAAAAATGAGTAAAGATAATAATCCTATCTTGAGAATTATTAAATGAGTTTTAAATAGAAAATTCCAATGAGCACGATGAACAGAATACCGAAATATAATGTGTATTTGTCGTAATAAAAAAATGAAGTGGATTAGCTTTAGAGACAAAGGAAAATCAATATAGTCAAATGATATACATATTGAGGTTTGGTGAGTTAAAAGGGGGAATACTAAAGTGGTTCAGTTGACAAGTATTTCTAATAGAAATTTGAAAACTAGGAAGAAATCAAGCATTCCAATATCAATATTTAAGAACAAAGAAGATGTTCAAGTAGTTATACATGAGTCAAATCATGAATAAAGGGGAAAGAGTTATGGAATAGAATTTGAAAATATGTAATAATTCCAAATAATCAATTTGATTTAATGTTAGAAAGATCAACTATGGAAGTGATTTTTAGTTTAAGATAATCAATGGAAAAATATAAAGCAAAAAGTGATTCTTGTTTATCTTGAAAAAGTATATGATCGAGTACTGTAAAATTTTAATTGATATGAGATAAGGAAGAAAGGTGAGGGAAAGCTATGTTTAAGTTGTTAAAGTTATGTATGAAGGAGCACTAGCTGGTATTATATGTAGTTGAGAGGGTAAGCAAAAAGATTACATTAAACCAATATTACATCGAAATCAACTTTCAGTGTGTATCTTTTGTATAGAAGAATGTTTGTGAAGCCCAATGTAAAGACCGATCTCTATGTTCCATTAGAAGCATTTTGTATACTTTAGACACACATTGTGGTTTGGAGTTGAGTTGTCACTCCTCCCACCTATAAATAATTGTACATATATTTCTATTTATTTTAGGTGAAATTATAAAATTATTACGTCTTGGCGCACATAATTCTACATGATATCAGAGCAATATGATTCCTGAGTATGTTATCGATGATTGAGCTCTAGCTCTCGCCGATTGAGCTCCCACTAACACTCCAAGTAAAATCGTGACATCACTGCTTCAGCTTGTCCAATCAGCTTGAGCCAGCTATCTGCTTGAGTCGATTATCTACTTGAGCCTGCAAACACATTGCTCAAATCGCGCGCAGCTCGCTTCTCCCTGCGAGAAGCTTGCTTCTCTTCACGTGTAGCTCACAGTCTTCTTTGCTTCTCATGTGTCCCTCGTTATTTATAAACGTGGCATCACTTGGAAGCTCTCACCCAATCTCGTCAACTGCTCATCAGACTCACCTGCTAATTGGCTAGCTCTCCGACTCTTGAACTCGCACTTGTAGATCTCATTGACTCCTGTCCTGGGCTAGCCGATTGGGATCAAGACTTGTCTGCAAGCGCCAACCCCTCAAGCTCGCTTCTTGAGCTTCTACCTTGTTGCTGCTCCTTAAGCTTCTACTCGTTCTCGCTCCTCTGGCCAAGTCTCACGAGGACTGAATCAAGCTGGTAAATTAGAACTCGTCATCTCTTCTAGATGGTCCTTATGTATTTTTTTTAATGACAAAAAATGTTGCTCCAACCTCGTCAACCATTCTAGTCACTCTCACTCTAGCTCCCATTATGAAGTTTGTGACGAGATAAAAATTACCACTCTCGCTGGGAATAACTTTACTGAGTGGGCCAACTCGTTGCACGAAGTACTTCAGACTACAGATCTTTGTCATCATCTGATTTGTGACCCCCTCCCCCAGTTGAGCCCACCGAGTAATGACTTGGGGATGATGGCCGAGTTCAATTCTGGATACTTACCTATATGGTCAGTGAGACATATTGAACGGCTATGCACTACAAAACTGCAAAGGCTATGTAGGATGAACTTAAGTCTCTCTATTTTAGGAAAGATAGCATTCAACACATTTGATCTATTTCAGGACCTCCAAACTATTGAACATGGTTCATATGGAACTGGCGTCGCTCGTGGAGCAGTATAAAACACTCATCGAGGCCTAAATTCAATATCGGCCTCCTACTATCAATTTAGCAACTCAAAGGACTTCGAAGGAAGTAGTTGGCATCACAATGATTATGGCTAGAATATGATGAACTCTGCGACGCATCTTAGCTTTGTTACTCCTTTGCATTTGTCGTTTATTTTTGTTTGCATTCGTTTTTTAACCCAAATGTACTTCTCATTTTTTTTATTTGCAGCTCTTCGGGTTGATCGTCTGTTGAGACTTTTAATAATGAGGTCCGGTAATATAGTAATTAGGACGAAGACGGCAAGCTTAGACTAATTCAGGAAAATATAAAAATTAACAATAGAGAAGTCCCGATAATTAAGTTGATAGTGTCATGCCAAAGAAATTATGATGACTAGGCCAAAAATATTATGCCAAAATTGGGCACTTGCCAAATTGACCGGGAAAATCTCATGCCAAAAAAAAGACGGGCCGCTGTTATTAATTGGCTCGTGCAAGGAAATTACATTCATTCCGGACAAGAGCAGAAAACGAGATTTTTGTTTTTTACATAGTGTCGGCCGCCCCTTTCAACCTATCGACGTCGTTCACTTCCAGAGACGAGTCCCCGGCGAACTCCTCCCAGCCGTGTGCCCTTCCAGCGTCAAACGACGTCGGCCTCTCTCGCAACTCTTCCGCCAGCGCTGCGCCTTGCCTGGGCGTGCGGGTCTCCGTCGACTCCAACGCCCGACTCCGGCATCCTTCTGATGTCGAGCCATCGTGAATCAGAGAAGATCGACGCACTCTCTCCCATGACTGACAGAATTTGGGCAGGCCAACCTCCCTTGGAAGATCTTGGGTACCTCCGCTCTGTTTTGTCAAGTTAATTTTTATGTGTTCTTGCAAATAATGCTAAACTTGATGTCAAACGTTTGACTACTTGTTTACCATATGCTATTTCATAAATTATTATTTGTAAATCCGGCTTGTGGTGGCATAGTTTTCGCGGAGGATTTGAAGCCCTAAAACGCGGACAAGCTCCACTCGAACGAAATTAACGAACCTCTTAACGTCTAAAGCGACGAGTTTGATCTGCGAGCGAAAACTCGATTTGGCCGCCACCTTGATTAAAAGTCACTTAATTTTCAAACCCTAAATTTCTATTTTTTAAAAAAAGTAAATTTTAACCGAAGAAATTGATTACTTTCAAAACCCTAAATTTGAGTTTACATCAGAATACCTGGGACGTTTAGATGTTTTAAGTGTAGGGAGTCGTGCCATAAATCTTTTGAGTGTCTGCGACGCCACTTCGTCGCCATCATCGATTCTGAGAGTGGGTCAGAACCTGAGTATGGAGTATTTCTTAGTGATTCCCAGACCGACCCAACCCCCGAGACTGAGTTAGAGAGTGAGTACGAAGTTGAGGGAGAACAACCTGAGCAATTAGTGTGTGTTCTTCAACATAGTCTCCTAATCCCCAATACAGATACTGACGACGACTGGTTGAGAAACAATATCTTTCCTACCACTGCCCGCATACAGGGACAGTTCTGTTCCATCATTATAGACAGCGGTAGTATGGCGAACTTTGTTTCTCAACACATGGTGGATAAATTGAAATTGAAAACGCAGCCCTTAGGAAAACCCTACAGTTTGTCATGGGTCATTAGTAGCGCTATCATTCCTATCACGCACCAGTGTCTCGTAGAGTTTTTCATAGGCAGTACGTATCAGGACGATGTATGGTGTCATGTAGCTACTATCGAGGTATGTCACATCCTGCTAGGACGGCCTTGGCAGTACGATAGGCACGTAGTTCATGATGGTAAGAACTCTCACCCCTTCGAGAGCAATGGTCGCAAGATCGTCCTTCTTCCCCAGAAGAATGGCTTTGTTCTCAAAGCCCCAGAGAGGACTTCACCCCCTTCTACCATTGTCTCCGCGATATCCTTCCCCTCCGCCACCATGTTACTGACTGAGTCCAAATTCCAGGAGGAGATGAAGGATAGCGAGGTCGTCTATATGTTATCTGGTATCGACACCACCCCCGCTTCATTAGACATCCCTAGTACCGTGAGACCTCTCGTTGACGAATTCTCTGAGATCATGCCGGAGGAGCTGCCCGATCAGCTACCCCCGATGAGAGACACACAGCACTGCATAGACCTCATTCCAGGAGTAACCTTACCTCATTTGCCCCACTATCACATGAGTCCGAAAGAGCATGATGAGCTACATAGGCAGGTGATCGATCTGATTTCAAAGGGTCACGTTAGGGAGAATATGAGTCTGTGCGTCGTCCTCGCACTTCTAGTTCCTAAGAAAGATGAGACATGACGTATGTGTGTGGATAGTCGAGCGATTAATAAAATCACGATCAAGTATCGCTTTCTGATTCCCCGATTGGATGACATGCTAGATATGCTCAGTGGATCTCGTGTATTTTCAAAGATTGACTTAAAAAGTGGATACCACCAGATTAGGATTCGACCTGGGGACGAAAGGAAGACTGCATTTAAAACTAAGGAAGGATTATACGAGTGGCTGGTGATGCCTTTTGGGCTCTCTAATGCTCTCAGTACATTTATGCGAGTGATGAATCAAGTGCTTAGGCCACTCATAGGAGTTTGCGTAGTGGTATACTTTGACGATATTTTGATTTATAGCACTAATCAAGATCAGCACTTGACTCATCTCAGGCAAGTCTTGGAGATCCTACAAGAAAATAAGTTATATATAAACTTGAAGAAATGCACATTTTTGACTGATTGCCTGACCTTCTTATGATATATCATTTCTTCTGAGGGCATTAGAGTTGATAGAGAGAAGGTCAAGGCGATAGAATCATGCCCTAGCCCTATGACGATTATTGAGGCTCGAGTATTTCATGAGCTAGCATCTTTTTATCGGTGATTGATTTGAAACTTTTGTACCTTGATAACACCTGTGACTGATTGTCTGAAAAAGGGATTGTTTGTTTGGACAGAGGAAGCCGAACGAGCATTTCTTTTGGTTACAGAGAGACTCACAAGTGCATATGTATTAGCATTGCCTGATTTTGAGAAAATTTTTAAGGTTGACTGTGACGCATCGATCGTAGGCATTGGAGCATTTTTGAGTCAGGAGGGTCGCCTCATCGCATTCTTTAGTGAGAAGTTGAACGAGGCGAAGACTAGATATTCTACCTACGACTTTAGAGTTTTACGCTATCGTTCAGGCTCTCCGGCATTGGAGACACTATCTGATTCAGCGCGGGTTTGTGTTGAACACTGATCATGAGGCTCTGAAACATCTGAACTCCCAGAAGGAGATCAGACGTCATGTCAAGTGGATTTCTTACCTGCAGGAGTTCACGTTTCACTTGAAGCACAAACCCGGAGTCACAAACCGTGTAGCCGACGCACTTAGTCGTCGCACACATTTACCAGTCACCCTGCAGCCGTGCATTATTGATTTAGATTTACAGCGCAACCTATACTCCACTGATCCGTTCTTTCACGATATTTGGAGCTCATGTCAGCACAGTGGGACTGATTCCACCACACAATACGTCGTCAGTGAGGGTTATCTGTTTAGGGGCACGTGTCTTTGCATCTGCGAAGGACCACTTCGAGAGACATTACTTACGGAGCTTCACTCATCTGGGTTAGGTGCACACGTAGGCCAGTCTAAATTATACAATCTCGCCAGCACACGTCATTATTGGTCAAATATGAAGCGTGATGTCACTGAATTCATTAGGCAATCCACCACCTGCCAGCTGTACAAGGGACACACAAAACACTGGCTTATACACCCCCTTACAGATACCTAAGCGATTATGGGGTGACGTCTCGATGGACTTCGTGATAGAACTTCCTCGTACGTACTAAGAGGAAGGCCGATTCTATCTTTTTAGTCGTAGACCGATTTTCGAAGATGACGCATTTCATTCAGTGTAGAAAACTTCTAGTGTTGTACACGTCGCTGACCTTTATTTTAAAGAAATCGTTAAACTGCACGGAATTCCTAGGTCAATCACTTCTGATAGGGACACCTGTTTTATGGGGTATTTTTGGAAGACACTATGGACCCGATTAGGTACCAAACTCGAATTTAGCAGCGCATATCATCCTCAGACCGATGGGCAGACTGAGGTCGTTAATAGGAGTTTGGGGGACCTACTTAGGTGTTTGATGGGGGAGAATCCGAAACAATGAGATCTTATATTGCCACAAGCTGAATTTGCGTTCAATAATTCTACTAATCGCTCGACTGCTAAATCTCCTTTCGAGATCGTTTACAGATTCTCTATACCACATTTACTTGATCGTCACTCCCTCCCGAATCATGAACGTATTTCCTTTGATGTGCAGACCCGTGTTGATTATTTAAAGGAATTGCATAAAAATATTACTAACAAATTGCGAGCGACTTCTGAAAAATATAAATCCATGGTTGATCGTCATCGCCGGGAGTTATACTTTTCAGAAGGAGATTGAGTGTTTGCTTATTTCAGGAAGCAGAGATTCACTCCAGGTACTTATCATAAGCTCCAACAAAGGAAGTTTGGTTCGTTTCAAGTCCGGAAGCGCATTGGCGAGAATGCGTATCTCCTCGAGTTGCCTGTGGAATTCGGTATTTCGTCGATATTCAACGTGGCCGATCTGACACCGTTCCATGGAGACCCACCTAATTCCAGTCCTGGTTCACCGGCCGCAGCTCCAGAGATACCACCAGACTTGGCACCAGCACCCACACCCACAGTGGAATAGATCGACCATGTTCTCGAAGTACGTGAATTTCGCACTCGTCACGGGACATACCAGCGCTACTTGGTCTCATGGCGGGGACGAAATATCACAGACAGCTCTTAGTTTACCACTAAAGAGTTACGGCGACGACGACCAGACCTCTTTGTTGTCGGTCTCCACAACTCCTCGTTGGGGTCGAGCTCTTTCAATCCCAGAGGAATTGATGAGCTCTGCGACGCATCTTAGCTTTGTTACTTCTTTGCATTTGTCGTTTATTTTTGTTTGCATTCATTATTTAACCCAAATGTACTTCTCATTTTTTTATTTGCAGCTCTTCGGGTTGATCGTCCGTTGAGACTTTAAATAAAGAGGTCCGGTAATATACTAATTCATGAAAATATAAAAATTAACAATAGAGGAGTAACGGTAATTAAGTTGATTGTGTCATGCCAAAGGAATTATGATGACTAGGCCAAAAATATTATGCCAAAATTGGGCACTTACCCAATTGACCAGGAAAATCTCATGCCAAAAAAAGAAAAAAAGGGGTCGTTGTTATTAATTGGCCCGTGCAAGGAAATTACATTCATTCCGGACAAGAGCAGAAAACGAGATTTTCGTTTTCTGTGCAGTGTCGGCCGCCCCTTTCAACCAACCGACGTCGTTCACTTCCAGAGGCGAGTCCCCGGCGAACTCCTCCCAACCGCGTGCCCTTCCAACGCCAGACAACGCCAGCCTCTCTCGCGACTCTTCCGCCAGTGCCGCGCCTTGCATGGGCGTGCGGGTCGCCGTCAACTCCAACGCCCGACTCCGGCATCCTTCCGACGTCGTGCCACCGCGACTCAGAGAAGATCGACGCACTCGCTCCCCTGCCTGACGGAATTTGGGCGGGCCAACCTCCCTTGGTAGATCTTGGGTACCTCCGCTCCGATTTGTCAAGTTAATTTTTATGTGTTCTTGCAAATAATCCTAAGTTTGCCGTCAAACGTTCGACTACTTGTTTACCGTATGCTATTTCATAAATTATTGTTGGTAAATTCGGCTTGTGGTGGCATAGGTTTCGCGGAGGATTTGAAGCCTTAAAACGCGGACGAGCTCCACTCGAACCAAATTAACGAACCTCTTAACGTCTAAAGCGACGAGTTTGATCTGCGAGCGAAAACTCGATTTGGCCGCCCCCTTAATTTTCAAAGCCTAAATTTTTATTTTTTTTAAAAAAGTAAATTTTAACCGAAGAAATTAATTACTTTCAAAACCATAAATTTGAGTTTACATCAGAATATCACATCATCTCTACAGTATCTATGCCAATGTTTTCTCATTTACAACGAGTTCATCTTTATCGGATGTGTGCTCTATGGCTATGAAGTTGAGCCCACCCATCAATGCTTCCATGACTCCTTTTGACACACGCATCCCAATATTGGGCACTATGGAGGTCACATGGGGTCTCGAGGCAGTGGGCGTGATGGATGAAATCGTTACAAGGGACATAACACTCACATGTGATCTCGAGGCGGTGGGCGTGATGGACGAAATCATTACAAGGGACAAATCACTCGCATATACGCATTGTGGTCGAGCAAACCTTCGGGGATTGGTTACATGTACTCCAATGCACATATATAGTGTTTTTCCTATAGCTCCTCTTGGACAATGAACTCAGGAACCACAAATCACATTACTCCGCAGAAACCCTCCAGATTCGCGGACACTGTTAGTCCCAGGTTTATTATTATTGTCAATGGAGAAACCACTTCGGTTAGCGGATCTAGAGATGTGCCTCTTACTCCCTTTATTTCTCTACGAATTGGACTTCATGTTTGTGATTCACGATTTAATCTTCACCCTATTAGTAGACTGACTAATGCGTATGAGTGCTCCATCACTTTTTCTCTTCCTTTGTGGTGGAGGACTGATGGACGCGAAGTATTATTGGTAGAGGATAACTGTCAAATGGGCTCTACATTTTGGACCTACTAACATCAGATCTTTCTTCGATCACCTATGTTGATTAACTCAGGCATCTTGGCCATGCTCCTCTTCCAATACTACAGAAGACACTTTCGGATTTGACTTTTTACTAGAATTACGTGTGAATTTTCTATCTATGGAAATGTCATCGATCCACTTTTCCCCTCATTGTACTAGGAGTGATACTCTGTTTTCTTTAGTTTATTCGAACATTTGTCGTCCACATAAAACTATTAGTTTATTTGGATACTAGCATTTTACTACTTGTATAGATAATCATTCTAGCATGACGTGAGTGTATCTACTACGTGATCGCTCTGAGATAACACGTATCTTTCGCTCATTCATCGCAAAAACTTGTTCTCAATTTTTTACTCACATTAAAAATCCTTGGACCTATAATGCTAGCAAGTACATTAGTCATGAATTTCAAGATACATGTAATACCTTCGGTATCATTCATCAAATGTCATGTGTTTGCACATCACAGCAAAATGGTGTGGCAAATCGGAAAGCCCGCCACTTTCTTGAGGTTGCAAGACTTATTATGTTTCAAATGCAAATTCTCAGGATCTATTGACACTTTGATATCACCACCACATGTTCTTTAATTAATTACATGTCTTCAACCATCCTGAATTGTGTCTCTTTTCTCCATCATGTTTCCATCGACACCTCCCGTTCCAATAACTTCTACAGTTTTTAGATGTGTACGTTTTGTTCATCATCTTGGTCCTCATATGGGTAAACTGACACCACAAGCTATCAAATATCTTTGTTGGGTACTCTTACACACGGAAGGGATGTAAGTGTTACTCTCCTACATATTGAATAATTGTGACGTCCGCTGATATTACCTTCCTCAAGGATCAACCCTTTTATCCTCATCACTTCCTGATGACTTACTATCTGCTCCTCCACGTCACATTTCCCTGTCAGCTACCCACCACCCACTGTGCTACCGACACATCCTCCTCCTCTAAACTTGTACACTCGCTATCGATCTTGTCAAAATGCCCTGGGACAGTCGCCCCTACATGTGTCTCTTGTTAAATTGATTTACCAGCAACTCTCACTGAGGACCCACATCCATCTACAGCTCACCCGCACTCTCGATATGTGTCGTTTCACTCATTATCTCCAGAACATCATAGGTTTACAGCATCCATGTCTTTTATTTCCACGCCCTCTTTTGTGCAAGAGACTCCCCGGCATCATGGGTAGCGAGCAATGATGGATGATAAAATGGCGGCCCTATGTGCAAATAGAACATGGGATCTTGTTTTTCTTCCTCTTGGCCAATCATGAGTGGGTTGTAAATGGGTATTCACTGCTAAACATTGTTTTGATGGGATGGTTGAGACCTCAAAACATGTCTTGTAGCTCAAATTTTTACTAAACAATATGGCATTGACTATAAGAAACATTCTTTCTAGTCGCTAAGCTTAATATTGTGTGAGCATTAATCTCATTGGCAATTTACCACTATTGATAGTTGCATCAACATGATATAAGGAATATATTTTTTAATGGTCATCAAACGGAGACTGTCTATATACAGCAACCTCCTGGCTATGAAATCACAGGAAGTCTCATGTATGACACCCCAGAAAATCTATATATGGCCTAATACATACTTCTCAAGCTTTATTTAACACATTTAATTAGGTCATTCAGGATTTTGGATTCACTCGGAGCTCGGTAAATTTCTACTTATTTACACGATGTCACCAAGAAGGTACAATGATCATTCTTCTCTATGTTGATGATATTATCATCACGGGCAATGACCTGAATGGTATCTTCATGATCAAGAAGTGTTTAGCCTCTCACATTCAAACCAAATATTTAGAGCGCCTCAGTTATTTCTTAGGTTTTGAGGTAGCTCGCCGATCACATGGGCTTGTTTTGTCTCAGTGAAAGTACTGCATAGATTTTTTATATGATGTCGGATACTTGGGTTGTAAGTCAGCTAACACACCTATGGATGCCAGCAACAAGCTTCGTGCACACGCGTCTAATTTTGATCTTCTTCTACCTAATCTAGAGTATTATTTTTGCCTAGTTGGCAAGTTTATTTATCTAACTGTAAGTCTGTAACTTGGCTAGATATCTCATTTGTTGTTGGAGTGATTAGTCGGTACATGCATGCACCTTGGGCATCCCACCTTCAAGAGGTCAAGTGGATCCTTTTATATCCGAAGAAAGCTCCAAGTCAAGGGCTTGTGTTTAATTCATTATCTTCCTTCTCGTTGATTGTCTATTCTGATGTGGAATATGCATGTCCCTCAATGATCGTTAGTCTACAAGTGGCTATTGGACATATTTTGAAGGGCACGTCATCACTTGACGGAGCAAGAAGCAAACAGTCGTAGCACTCTCATCTGCAGAGTTTAAGTATGACTCGATGGCCTCTATAGTTTCAAAACTCACTTGACTAGAGAGTATTATTGTTGATCTTGGAGTTTCTCTCCCCTCTCCTATAATCCTCTAATGCGATAATTAATTTGCTCTCCATATCGCCGAAAATTCAGCTTTTCATGAATGCATCAAGAATATTGAGGTAGATAGTCACTTGGTCAGAGAAAACTTTAACTCCGCAAAATTGATCTTCGACATATTCTCGATGCTGAACAACTCTTTGTTGTCTTCAACAAGGCCTTGTCTTTCCCACTCTACCGTCAATTTGTTTCCTAGCTTGACGCCTACAGTCTTGCGGGGGGGGGGGGGGGGGGGGGGGGGGGGGGGTAGAAGAAGTGTTTGTGAAGCTCAATGTAAAGGCTCGCCTTCATGGCCCATTAGGAGCATCTTTTATACAAGTCTTCTACTTCTCTGTCTCTAAATGAATGTATTCCTCAATACCAGAAGAATGCTATGGGACAAGAGCTGGTGTACAAGCTTTCTACTTCTTTGTCTCTCATTGCATATTATGTTGTTGATTACGCTGGGTCCCTAGACGATCATCGGTCCACAAGCGGCTAATGCACATCTTTTAGTGGAAATTTTATTAGCGAAGCAAGAATCAGACTGTGGTTGCTCTGTCTTCAGCTGAAGCGGAGTATCACTCAATAGTTGTCGTCGTCACATAACTTACATGGCTAGAAAATCTCCTCAATGATCTAGGTGTAAAATCTCCATCGTCCGACGTTCTCCTCTGTGATAGTCAGTCTGGTATTCACATCTCCGAGAACCATGTGTTTCATAAGCATACAAAGCATATTGAAGTTGATTGTCATTATGTCCAGGAAAAGGTTCAACTTCGAAAACTGACTCTACGACATGTGTGTGTGCTGATCAAATATCTGATATTCTCACAAAGGTCTCGTCTTGCCCACTATATCAGCAATTTCTCTCCAAACTTGGCGCCTACAACTTGTACGCTTCAGCTTGTGGGGAAGTGTTAAAACAGATAAAGCCCAACTATCTAGGCTCATAAGGCCTCTCTCTTATAGCTCCTCTTTTAGTCTAACATCTTGAGTTTGTATTTTGCTTGCTCCCTCTCTCTATAAGTAGAGACACATTGTGCAATGTATGTTTGAAGAATGACAATCATAAAATGTTTGCCCATGTTATTTTATATTTAACAATATGCATGCCAATGAATGGCGAATGATCCATTGAAAAGAAAATTGTATTTCCATCCAAAAACTTCCAAACATAAGGTAACAGTCCTGCAGTGCCAATAATAAAATATGCTAGAATTTTATCTTTCTAGTTGCAGTCTTAGAACAATTAACATGGTTGGTTGCTGCAATGCCATGGTCCTCGAATTAAAAGATGTCACGGTGAAAACAAGCAATTATACAGAAAAAAAAGGCATGGCAATTATATTACGGCACAGTTGTAGACAAATAAGAATAATCCAGGGTATTCTTTACGAAAAAAAATCCATTGACTAGGGATCATTAAGAGCAGTGGATAAAAAATCAAGGTGCTATGGCCTCTGAAAATTACATGACAGGATTGACAAGTAACAGATGATGCAATCATAGATCCAGAATGAAGAAGGAATATTCACCCTTGCTTGCGCTGATGAGAAAAAAGCCGTCTGCGGTGATAGGACTGTAGAACAAATCCACAACTGGACGCGAGTGCCCGTGGCAGACTAGAGGGACCGCAATCTTCCTCTTCTCCATCCCTCCGCTGATCCAATAAATGCAACAAACAAAACCCTAACCCTGAACTCCCTCTCCACCCGTAAAAGAAACAAAAATAAGTCAAAATAAATCGGCGATCGAGAAACCCTGCGCCTAGCTTCAAAACAAACAAGCAACCAGGGGAATCCGGGATCAATTAAGAAAAGAAAATCGCAATGGGAGATAAATCTTTCACGCGATCCAAACGAAATCTTGATCACCAAAAACACTATAGTGAGAAAAGAGAAGAGGTTCCCAATCTAATTGTCACTGATCTATCTATATACGCCGAATTCAACAGCAGGATACAAGAGAAAAATAAAAACGAAAAAGTACGGGCGGAGATACACTGTAGACTGTAACCAGGGGCGTGGTGGTCGGCGCTCCGGCGAGGGCAAGTGATTTTATAGGGAGGCGCCGTTCGACTCAGAGAGGATCGGATCTTGATAAACTTTGACCAAATTTATTAATATTCGTGCTGATGCTTCAAACTTCGTTAGGTTAGATGACTACAAAAATTTATTCAAATCTATACTATTCTATAAATGAAAATGGTGCAACATTCTTAATATTCATTTTATCCCTCATTTTTTTAATTTAATGATTATTATTTCTTTTGTTAATTTCAAAAAAATTCAAAATTAAATACTCACATCTGTAATTTACTCAATCCCGCCAAAATAATTGATCACCCGCCGCTATCGACCAACGTCGCCGCCCACAATAAATGTCGCCACCCAGGACCATTGTAGCAGCCCACAGAAAAATGTCGCCGTTCACGACCAATGTCTCACCCACGACCAATGTTTCACCCATGACCAATGTGCCGCTCACGACAATTGTCGCCGCCCACGACAAATGTCGCACCACCGGCGAATGTCGCACCGCGCCGAATGTCGCACCCCGCCGAATGTCGCCCCCCGCCGAATGTCGCACCCCGCCGATTGTCGCACCCCCGCCGAATGCCCTCAGAGCCGAATGCCCCCCCCCCCCCCCCGGGCCTTCGGCCCGTGCCTGTCACTCCTATATTTATATGAGATAACTAATGTTAGAGTATGGTGTCTACTGTGTACAGCACTATAGCAATATTTTTTTATGTGAATTAAATGATGGTGAAATTACCCTCCACAATCAATAATCTAGTTCTCTACTTCAAATGGCAGCTCCGCCACACTCGCGAAGCCCAAGCATAATTTGTCACGCAACACCAAACTAGCTTATGCAAACTTCAGCAAAACTCATGAGCTAAACTTAAGGCTCTGTTTGAGGTCACAGTGGCCGTGAAAATAATGTCTATGATTTTTTGTTTGTAAGATCTTCCTAAAATTGCATCTTGGTGAGAAATCGACTTCACTATTGAACTGGTGTCAGGTGTCAAGTTTGTATCAAGCTCTCTGTACCGAATAGCACCAAAGGAAATGACAGAATTGGAGTTACTAGATCAAGGTTATGTACGTCCAAGTTCATCCCCCTGGAGTGCACAAATTCTCTTTGTGAAGGACGGAAATTTGTGTCTATATATAGACTACCAAGAACTGAATAAGCTGACGGAAAAGAACAAGTATCCGATTTCGAGAATTGATGATTTGTTTGATCAGCTAGTTGAATCGATTGTGTATTCGAAACTGGATTTGAAACCCGATTATTACCAGTTGAGGATCGGGGAAAGTGATATTCCTAAAATGGTGTTTAGTATCTGTTATGGTCATTATGAGTTTACCGTAATGTCGTTTGAGCGTCATCTGTATTCATGAATTTAATTAATAGAATCTTTATAGAGTATTTGGACCGGTTTGTGCACGTCTTCATTGATGATATACTGGTTACCCTCAGTGAGAGGAAGAACACGCGGTTCATTTAAACATTATATTGGAAACTTGAGGAGGGGTCAATTATATGTCAAGTTTTCTGAATGTGAGTTTTAACTATATGTGGCATTTCTAGGTTATGTGGTTAGTGGAGAGGATATTGTAGTAGCTCCGGCGAAGATAGTTGTGATACGGGAGTGACCTATTTTGACTACGGTGGCGGAAGTCAGGAGTTTCTTGGGACTTGTCGGCTACCATATGGGCTTTGTAGGGAACTTTTCGAGGATAACTCTAGCTCTCACAACCTTGACGAGGAAGGATCAAAAGTTTGTTTGGACGTCGGCATACGTACGAGCTTTTAAAAAGTTGAAGAGTCGTCTGATCACAACGCCAATTTTGGGTTCCCTCGCTAGCTGAAAGTGCATGAGAGGAATTATCTGGTCTACGACTTAAAGTTGGCGGCCGTGATATTCGTTCTTAAGCTTTGGCGGCATTACTTGTATGGTGTGAAGATCAATATCTTTACGAATCATAAGAGGCTAAAGTACATGTTGAATCAAAAGGATTTGAATATGCGACAAATGAGATGGATGGAGTTTCTTGAGGACTACACCTTCGAAATTCATTACACTCTCGGGAAGAAAAATGTAGACGTTGATGTGTTAAGTCACAGGGCTCCACCACAGAAAAATTGGATTCAGGTCCATGATGAGTGTCTAATTTTTGACTTGGAGGTCTTAGAGATCTTATGTGCTGATAAGAGAACAAGCATGAATGCATGCTTAAACTGGACTGAGGTGCAGTATGACTTTGCGGACAAAATTTGACGAGTGCTGGAGCTTGATGAAAACATGAAACGGTATACGGTAGAGACTGTGGATTGGTCTAATGCCGAGTTTTTCCTCGAAAAACAGTCTTTTGTGGAAAGAAAGTTTATTGTATGTCCCAAATGTTGGCAAATTGTGGAAGTAATTGATGTATGAGGCATATTTTACTAAGTATTCAATCAAACCAATAAGCACAAAAATGTTTAAAGACATGAAAAAATTATTTTTGTGAATATGTTTGAAGAAAGACATAGCTCTCTATGTGACGAAATATCATACTTGCGCATTAGTGAAGGCAGAATGTTAGAAGTCTGGTGGATTTCTGAAGTTGTTACCAATTCCGGAATGAAAGTTTGATGATATTTCTATGGATTTCGTGCATGATTTGACGAGATTGCAACAAGAGAACAGTGCCATTTGGGTAATCGTAGACTGTCTGACGAAAGTATAACACTTCATTCCGAACAGGAGCAATGATTTTGTGGAAAAATGGGCAAAACTTTTTGTTGATAACATAGTACGATTGCACAGTGTGTCTCGTAATATCGTAAGTGACCGAGATGAGCACTTCACTTTAAGTGATTGGAGGTTAATTCACCAACTGGTAGATATCAAGTTGAAGTTTAGCATGACCTTTCATCCTAAAACGGATAGGCCTGAAATTTAAAAATCGAAAGCGCAAAAAATCACAACACCGCACCGCACCACACCATTTTTGAACTGCACCGAACGGTGTGGTTATGGTGCGGTTTTGGTTATTGGAAAACCGCATAGTTTGCGGTGTGGTTCAGTTTTTGCCTTGTCAAAACCGCATAAACCGCACCGCACCGCATTAATTATAAATTTATAATAATATATACAATATATAATATTGTATATACAAAAATAATGGGAATATATACAATACACGGAACTAGTAGTAATATACATCTTATAATATTTTTTTCTCTTATAAATATTTGTACAGTTATAGTAAATAGTAATATACTTATATTATTATATTAATTCTTAAGCTAGGTCACGGGAACTGGAAGGGCTCAATTTCTCAAGGGCTCGGCCGGCTGGAAATCAGGATTTCAGGAATCGGTTGTTCCTCTAATCCAGCAATCAACAATCCTCCAATTCTCCGCTCGGCGCTCGGTCACGGGAAGTCAGGAAGGCACGTCTTCTCCAGTTCTCCGACGGCATCGGGCTCGCGACTCTGTCGTTCACGCAAAGGCGGCTCTACTACGGCGACATCAAAATCCCTTATCCGGTGGGCTCTAGATCTTGACATCCTGTCTTCTTCCTCAAAGTCCAGCCAAGCAGGTGTTGTATTCTTCCTTTCTTCTTCCTGGACTCCTTGATATTCATTCATAGACTCCTTGAATGTCTGCATATGGTTATATAGTTATCTTTATTAATCAAAGTACTATTTTTTTTAAATCAAGAGTTTGAAAATATTTAGCTGACATCTGTATACAATATTTATAAGAACTAGTCATGCAGGTATTATTAATTTATTTCTTTCCTCTCAATAGCATGCTGTATAATTTTTTTTCAACGTAATAGGATGCTTACTTCAAAGAGTGACAAAGGGAAAGTGTCCAAGAGAAAGAATGTGTGGTTGTCAAATCGATAGAGAAAATTGACACAAAACATGTTGATGAGAAAGAGAAAAAGGAGGATCTTTGTGGTGCTTCCAAAAAACCAAAAACAGAAGAGCGTGAAGGTCGTAAAGTTAAATCTGCAGTATGAGAATGGTTCGACAAAATTAAAGATTCAGAAGAAAGAGAGAAAGATAAATGTAAACATTGTTCGAAAGTGTATGCATCTGATTCTAGAAAAAATGGTACTAGTGCTTTGAGAGTACATATGTTAACATTATGTCATTTCTGAAAGGTAGATAGCAATCAAAAAATGTTATCTTTTGCGGAGAAGAAAGAGGATGGTATCGTTGTTGGGTCGTTAAAAGCCATTAAGTTTGACGACGAATAGTGTCGAAAAGCTTTGGCAAAAATGGTTGTTGTTGATGAATTGCCTTTTAGATTTATTGACGAACAGTGTATGGACATAGTTATTGAATTTAGCTTTTTGGAGTACAAAAAGAAAATGTGGTTGGATGATTCTGATGAAGAAGAACCTAAAATGTGTACATCTAATTTGGCGTTATATTTAAAGGAAGATACACTAAAAATGCAACACAACTTTGACATACACTACAAATGCAACACACCTTTGGAAAATGAACTCATCATGGTTTTCAATACTATCTCAAATTGCGAGAAACATCTTGGCGATACCAATTTCAACTGTGGCCTCTGAATCAGCATTTAGTGCCGGTGGCAGAATATTAGATCCATTTAGAAGCTCACTAGCACAAAAAACTGTTGAAGCTCTTGTATGTTGTCGCGATTGGTTGTGTTGCAAGACAAGTTTCAATAAGATAGAAGAATTGATGATCGATATTGAGAAATATGAAGAACTTGACAAATGTAAACCTTCTTTTTTCTCTTTATTATTTGAACATTACATTCTAAATTTAACATCTTATAATTTTTAAGATCAATCTTAAATTGTTTGGTAATGTATCTTTTTAGAATTAGAAAAGGAAATACGGGAGAGTCTAGATAATCTTGAAGAGGTAGATGCAGAGTTGTAGTTGACTATTTAACATGAGGTATTTGTTTATACTATTAATGTCAGCTATTTTTTGTCATTTTCTTATTTAGTTGACTTTCTTTATGCAGTGATTACTGATTTCAGGTTAGTGTGAAAATTTTTTTTGTCATTCTGATGTACGATGAATCCTGTAAGAAATTCTTGATTCCACTGTTTGTTTCAATTTGAGAATCTTGTAAGGTGCTGTTTGAGATTTCGATGGTTATTTCTCTTCCATTTGTGAACTCAGGTTTGCTATCTCCCATTGGGATTGTTGACTGTTAGTATTGCTATGTGTTGTTATGTCGTGAGTGCAGGTTTCCCTTTCCTGGGCTTTGAGAGTACTAACTGTTGTCTTCCACTAGAGAGAAGCTGAACAGGGATTGACTAATTTTGTGGAGTTTGATTTAGTGACTAGTAGTTGTTTCATGTTACTATTAGACTTGAAATAACTAGTAGGAGTTTAATTTTGTGGAATTTAATTTTGTGGAGTTTGATTTAGTGATATCGTATTGAGCTTTTGAAGAAATTTTTTGGGCTCGAGATAAGTTTCGATAAATGTGCAAAAAAACCAAAACTGTGTCGCAAAAACCGACTCCAAACCGTACCAATATCAAACTGCACCGCACAGTTTAGATGTGGTACGGTTTTGTAAAGTCCAAAACCGACCCTCTTCGGTGTGGTTGCGGTTTAGGCTCAAACCGAACCAGTTTCACCCCCAAAAATGGATGGTCAGACTGAAAAGACCAATAGAATAGTGGAGGATATGGTCTGAATGTGTGGATTGAATTTCAGAAAGAGGTGGGAGCATTATCTTTATATGATTGAATTTGTTTACAACAATAGCTACCAAACAAGTATTAAAATGACACCCATCGAGCCCCTTTATGGTAGAAAATGTTGTACTCCCTTAACTTGGGCAGAAATGAGTGAAACAAAGTTGTTTAAGCAAAAAGATGTCGAAGATGCAAATTCAGTGATTCAAACTATCTGAGAGTGATTGTTGATTGCTCATGATAGGCAGTCAAAATACTACAACATCAAACACAGAAGTATTGAGTTCGTTTTAATTTGGCGACTGAGATTATTTGAAGATCAAATCATTCAAGGGTTTGTCAAGAATTCAACGCTTAAAATAGCTAAGTCTGAGATAGCTTAGACCGTTTGAGATCTTGGAGCATGTTGGTGAAGCTGCCTACCAGCTTACTTTTTTGACAGAATTGAGCGTTTTGCGTGATGTATTCCACATTTTAGTGCTAAGGAAGGTTGTGCAAGAGTTTACTCAAGTTATTGTGGCTAATAATATGTCAGTCGATGGTGGGCTAAAGACAAAGGTCAGGCTTATTCGCATCGCGCGGAAGTTGAAGGAGCGTGGCTTCCATCGGCGACATCACGAGTGACGGTTGTGGAACAGAGGTGCAACCTCCGGAGACATGGCGATAGAGCCATTCGTCCACAACTGCGTAGAAGGCGACACCTTTTCTCCACCTCCGGGGGGAAGTTCGAGAGTCGGAGAGTTACGGTGTCCGGTGATTGCCATCACCCGACGACAACATGAGTGGGGTATCAAGCTTTTGGAGGTATATCTCGTAACCTTAAGTTTGACTTGGATGAGCTTTGTTATTTTCTTCGTTTTGCTTTAGTATTGATTTCGGGTTTGGTAGATTAGGTCATGTCGTCCAGGAAGAAGGGGAAAGGGAAAGATATTGTGCGCAAGCATACGAGATTTTTGATTGTGGAAGCCTCCCAAAGGTTCCATTCCTTACAATCCATACCGCCCATTTACGAAAGAGGTGTCAAAATGGAGAAATGGGGCTGGAGTATAGGATATGTAGGGCAAATTAAGGCTATGGGCTGGGAAAAATTGTGTCATCCGAGGACGGAGGCAGTTTTACCTTGGGTTTACGAATTCTACGCTAATGCATCAGTCGCAGAGGGGGGGGGGGGGGGGACAATGTTTGTGCAAGGGAAGAAAGTGGATTTCTCTGCTGTTGTCATTAACACGTTTTTCGATTTAGATGATAACATAGGCCCAGATCATACCTCTATTCTTTCTACCACGCCTAAGGCAGAGTTGACTATTGTTGTCTGTAGTGCGCTAGGGCCAGACTGGGTGAACACCAAAGAGAATGCTCTTAAATCTACATGCTTATCGAGAGAAGCGAAGTTCTGGCGTCATTTTGTAAACACAAGTCTGTTGCCCACGTGTCACTTAAACCACGTTCAACTTGATAGAATTACACTCATTTACTGCATCATTAAGGGCATAAAGGTAAATATAGGAACGATCGTCTCCCGACTTATTTGGACAAAGTGAATGATAAGAAAATGAAGCATATTTGGTTCCCCACCACTATCACTGAGCTATGTCGCACGACAGGAGTTGAACAGGGCGAGGGTGACCTGGTAACTCAAGTGGATCGCCACATCACAGAAACAGTAGCGAACGTACACATCAAGGTGGTAGCTGGACTTCCTCAGAAGCGGAGCAGGTTGAAGGATGTGGATGCTGCCAAATCCGCAAAGCCCTCGACAGTGGCCCCCAAGCACATTAATATTTCAGCAGTCGACAACGGAGCAGAATCCGGCACAATGAGTGAGTAGATTGAGTACATGAAAGCGTACCATCGATGCCAATTTGTCTACTTTAATTCAAGACGGGACTACTTATGTGAGAATCAGGCCAAGCTATTGTGCAAGGCCCAAATTCCATTGACAGAGCCGAAATATGAGTTGTTGTCCCAGTTTGACAAAGTCGGTCACCTCCTGACTTCTGATTGGTCGAGAGTTGATACAGCATTGACAAAAGCTAAAGAACTGGCGGAGGACAAGGACAATGAGGACGAAGATGACGAGGACAATGAGGATGATGAAGACGCAGAAGAGGAGGCTGCAGACTATTCAGAGGATGATGACAAATAGTAAATTTTGTGTTTGGTTATTTTTGGGATTGACTAATGGACTGCCTGGTGGGTATGTGATCATTTAGTAGTCTTTGACTGTGATATTTTGTGATGTTTGAGATTTTGTGCTATATTGTGATGATATTGCGAACTTAAATTCTATCATGTTGTTACAAGTGCATCATGTTTTGTCTGCTATTAACTTTCATGAGATAAAATCTGATCCCCGCTATGGTGTTCAAAGTTATTAGATATTATTATAATTATATTTTGAACATGGGTAAAAACTTGGTTTGAAATATTACTGAAGCTGTCTGAGGAGGATGCAGCGGATGAGGAGGATGAATAGTAGTTCCTTCTAACTTGTTTCTTTACTTATATCATTTTGAATTTCCATTACGCTAGTTAGATGATCTGATCAGCGTGTGAGGTTTATTTTTGTTGACTATACTGCGATGATAGTTTGATATTTCATTTCTGCCAGGGTTTCATGCTACTAGTTGTGCGGCGTTTATTATTTAGTATTATGCTAATATATTTCTTGAATTCTGTCATTGTGTTAAAGATATTCTATGTTGATATATTTCTGTATTTTTCACGTGCGACACATTGTATTGACATATTTGCAAATGTCATCGTGAAACTAGCATTAGTACGGGGTAACCTAGTCCACATTATGAAACTAGTATTATTATGAACAATCAATTCCTTATATGCATATTGTGATTGGAAGTAGTTTTCTATTAGTATGTTTGCACTCAGAAATTACATTCAAATTGTTACATTAAACGTGGCATCTAGTTTTCTTTTGGCCTTCTGTTGATGTTCATGTAGATTACCTCTGAGCTTCACACACTGTTAATTCTTACATCGTAACCAAGACTTAATAGAAGTGGCTGTTAAGGATGTTCAAGAGTGATGCATGTAACTACTATGCTGACACCCCAATTTTCAGGGGAGTACTTAAATTTCAAATTTCTTTTTGTCTTTCCTTTATTATGCTAATTAGTAAAACTATTTTAAAAGAATTTGCATGGATTTTGAAGTCGTTTTGCTAGGGGTTAGCAAAGTTCAAAAGTGTGGAGGTGGGGGTAGTATACTTCTACCAATTGAGTGAGAGTTGAGTAATTTTAACAATAATAGTTAATTCCACTTCTCAATATAATTAACGAGTAAGTTAATCAAGAGTTTTGATGATTATTGTTTAGTAGGATAGTCCATCTTAACGATTCAAATCTTCGATTGAAAGTCAGTAAGATGAGTAAAAGCTCTCTTAAATAGTTCTCTTATACACACAATTTTTTTTAAAAAAATTGCTTCCTAAAAATTGATCCTCACTGACTTCTAAAAGTAATGATGGAAGGGTTAGCTAGCATGAATCGAGTCGGAGATGTAAACCAAAGCATTGAGATTTCTAGTTGATTTGTAAGATCGATTAGGACTTACCTTTGATCAATTCGTGTCTCACTACCGATATTTGGTTTGATAATCCACTTTCCTCTGAGCTTGAACTTTGAATTTTCACGTACCATTTCCCTATATTTCTAATAGTTATTTCTTAGTAAGTTTTTCAACTATGAGTGATTGTTAAAAAAATGTGTGAGTCATAGTAATATATGGCTCGAGTGTGTATACACCTCCTTGAAATTAATGATCCCTACTACGACTTTATAAAAAAGGGAAAAAAATAGAGAGAACGTGTCATAGTGATATGCGGCCTAGGTATGTATATTCATACTTGTAATGATATTCTTGGGCTTTGAGAGTACTAACTGTTGTCTTCCACCAGAGAGAAGCTGAACATGGATTGGCTAATTTTGTGGAGTTTGATTTAGTGACTAGTAGTTGTTTCATGTTACTATTGGACTTGAAATAACTAGTAGGAGTTTAATTCTGTGGAGTTTAGTTTTGTGGAGTTTGATTTAGTGATATCGTATTGAGCTTTTGAAGAATTTTTTTTGGGCTCGAGATAAGTTTCGATAAATGTGCAAAAAACCAAAACCACACCACAAAAACCGACTCCAAAACGCACCAATATCAAACCGCACCGTACAGTTTGGATGTGGTGCGGTTTTATAAAGTCCAAAACTGACCCTCTTCGGTGTGGTTGCGGTTTGGGCTCAAACCGCACCAAACCGCACCAGTTTAACACCTAAAAATGGATGGTCAGTCTGGAAGGACCAATAGAACAGTGGAAGATATGCTCTGAATGTGTGCATTGGATTTCAGAAAGAGGTGGGAGGACTATCTTTATATGATTGAATTTGTTTACAATAATAGCTACCAAACAAGTATTAAAATGACACCCTTCGAGCCCCTTTATGGTAGAAATTTTTGTACTCCCTTAACTTGGGTAAAAACGAGTGAAACAAAGTTGTTCAAGCAAAAAGATGTCGAAGATGCAAATTCGGTGATTCAAACTATCCGAGTGTGATTGTTAATTGCTCAGGATAGGCAGACAAAATACTACAGCACCAAACACAAAAGTATCGAGTTCGTTTTTGGCGACTGGGATTATTTGAAGATCAAATCATTCAAGGGTTTGTCAAGGATTCAACTTTTGAAAAAGCTAAGTCCGAGATACCTTAGACCGTTTGAGATCTTGGAGCATGTTGGTGAAGCTGCCTACCAGCTGACTTTTTTGAAAAAAATGAGCGTTTTGCGTGATGTATTCCACATTTTAGTGCTAAGGAAGGTTGTACAAGAGCCTACTCAAGTTATTGTGGCTGATAATGTGTCAGCAGATGGTGGGCTAAAGACGAAGGTCAGGCTTATTCGCATTGAAGACACTGATGTCAAGGAATTGTGAAACAAAGTGATCAGGATGGCCAAAGTCCATTGGGATAATTGCGGTCGCGAGGAACTTTCGTGGGAGTAAGAGCAAACCATGTTGGAGGGGTTCCCCGAGCTATTTAGTTGAGGTACGATTTAAGTGTTGTATTTTATGTTAAGGGAGGAAATTTGTAAAACTCCAGTTTTCTCAATAAAAAAAGCAATGAGGTTCTGGTTACTAGAGCTAGTTCTGGCATCAAAATTTACTCTATGATGTGTCGACATTGATTTGACGTTGCGTCGAGATCCTCTAGTGTGTTGACATTGACTCGACGTTGCATCGATACCATCTAATGCGTCGGAAGGTTAATCAACATTATGGCGACGTTGCGGCGATGGCTTGCGTCGAGTGCAACTCGACATTGCGTCGAGTACAACTCGACATTGTATCGAGTAGACCGAGTACATCAAGTGCAACTCGACATTGCGTTGAGTGCAATTCAACATTGTGTAGAGTACATCGAATGAATATGACGTTTTTGGCTATGCGGTTGCGGTTAATGATCACCGCTTCATAATAACCTGTCTTTTTTTATTAAAGGATCTAGCAGCAATTTTGCTTCTTTATCTTGCTATTTCAAGGATTTGGAAAGCCTTTGTATGAGAAAGACAAAGGAACAAGGAGAAGGGCTTCTGCCATTAATGGTGTTTCTAAACTCCGCTTTGCAAACAGTTTTCCTATTCACAGAGTGCAGTCCATTGCGGTTCTTTTCAACCGACTAGATTTTTGGTTCATGATGTCAAAGCGATCGTCAAAAATAACGATCCTTCTTCATAATACTAAGACATGTTAGTCCTAGGTTAATTGCATAATTGCATGGAAGCACTTCCACGAATTAGTGGAAGGTGAGGCTTTCATCTGATTGATATGAATTATCCGCGGTAGAAATTACATATAGATTCCGGATCGATGTACGAACATAGTCATGTTGTGTGAAACTCATCTACGACAAGTTGATAAGGATTGATGATGTTTAATTTGCATGTCGTAGAAGACTCCGTAGAAAATCGTGTGGTATTTTTGGGTTCTGGGTGGTACAGGGTGTTGTGGAGTACTGAAGGACAACTCCAGGAAATACCCAGAGTTGTAACAAAATTGTTGTTCTGTGATGTCGCCCGACGATGGTGGATATTGATAAGTAGAAATTATATCTATTTTTAGTGTATAATTAGTTTAATATTTAATATAATTTAGAAATATATTATGTATTTTTATTAATAAATCATTCATTTTATATTTTGATTTACTAATTTAAGTTTTATTTATTTTTGTAGGAATAATGTTGCGGCCGCACTTCTAAAATTTGGAGAATGATATATTTTGTTGAAGTTGTCGTGTTAGTCTCACCCGTTCAAGTTGCACTCGTCCAAATACTTTCATGTCGCCACCAAGTTGATGCCCGCCACTGTTGTCCAACGCTGCAAGTTGCACCCATCCAAAATTGTGTCGCTGCCACCTGCCCAAGCTCAAGATTTCACCATGAAAAATTAATTCAAGTTATCGCATTGGCGAAGCATTCCTATGCATGCACATTGCCCGCCACCTTTATTGCTACTCATTCTCATGTTGCTGCCCGCCAAGTTGTCTCTTGCCCGCCATGATTGCAAAAGAACCGTGTAACAACTCAAGTAAAACAAACATAAAATGAGAGAAAATTTTAATGTCAAAACATAAGGTTAAAACTTATAATAATAACAATGACGGTTTTTGTAATTAGGATATTAGGTTTCCTCCTCTAATTTCTATCCGGTCAGCCCCCTCACCCGATCTTTTATTTTAACCGACCTAGGTAATTCGGCGCTCCCGTCTCTCGCTTCCCGCACGCAAGCCGCAAGCCGCACTCGTGTCGTTTCCACCTCTTGCGCCCTTTTCCACCCCTGGATCTCCTTTTCGTGGCCAAAAATCTCCTCTTTTAGGGTCGGTGCCTCCTCTTGCTTTTGCCACCTCTTCCTCCACCAGTCCTCCTAGGAGCCAATAGTCTCCTTCCTCCAGGCCGACAGTTCTCTCCTCCCCCTTCCTCAGGTAGGAAATCGTAACCTCTTCCTCTAGCGACCACTTCTTCCTCTAGCAGCCCTATTGCCCCCTCTTCCTCTTCATTTTGGCGGGTGATTTCAAAAGGGTCTTCTAGGGTTTGCTCGAAACCTCCCCTACTCGGATTTTGAGCCTGATTTTGGCTTCCTTTGGCCAAATTGTTGTGAACGCTCCGATTTAGGGTTTTCGTCGCCTAAGCGCCGCCAAACCCCTGATTCCTTGTGGAAGCCTCATCTCCCCTCATTTTTGAGGGAGGTTCGAAATAAGGTTGCTAGTTTTGCTTGTGCTACTTAGCTGTCTCCATCATTTTTCCGCTTCACCTTAAGATAAGTAGAGAAATCTCTCTCGCTTGCAAATATGGAATTAATTTCATGCATTTTTTTCATGTTATAAATTCTACTTTTAAATATCCGAACAGTTAAATTTGCAACATATCCTTATATTCTAAGAATTGCTAAATCTTGAGTCCTTAAATTCAGTAATGTCATAATCAATTATTGAAACATAGTGTTGAACTGATGTGACGTTTTGAATCGAGTTTCTGCTTAATATTCAACGGAGTCAATAAATGACCATAACAAGCACAAATCTGTTGATAAGCTTTGCATTTTAACTAATATTAGAATCATGTGTATCAAATCAAAACACGTGCACCTTTCACTGATTACAACTTATGACATTGCGTATTCAAATCTTGGCTATACTCCGGAGTAGACTAATAATTAAAATTATTTTTGTTAGACTCTCTTACTTGTTTATCCTACTAGCTTAGCCTCACATGATAAATTGATACACAAATATTTCTATTTCCATGCTTGTACTTTATTTTCCTTTTTTACATATTATTTTAATATTCTGAGACTTTTCCTTTCTTATTTGGAATTTGTCTTAGCGCCCGTGATTGCGCTACCTACTACCTGAGGCCGAGCTGCTTCAAGATCCTAGTTCCTGAAGGTTTATTTTATTATTGTTTCATCAGTTTCTATGTATTTTGTTTTATTTACTATCAGATTTCTGTATCTTGTACTAGTTGTTATCAGCCATTTTGGTATCATGGACAACTATTAGACTTTTTTTCATGCACCATAATATTATATTACGACATGTTCACATTTTTGGTTTATTACATTTACATTTTTACTAGCACTGTGTGTGGCATGAGATTTTACTAAAATGCATGTGCATCTAGTTTTTCACTGACTAATACTAAAGCTTCCATAAATACAAACAAACTTGTTTTGTCAAATTAATTATTTTAAATCTAATTATACAATTTTAGCTCCCGCCTAACAAACATAGAATTTCTTTCACTCATGTATGTGGCATCACGACCCGCCCATAACACACTCTAATAATTGTTATTACACTACAAGAAAAAATCTATTTAACAAAAAAATTAGAAATACAAGATAACTGTTTGCTAATTAGCATCAAATTTATCAAGGTAAATGATTTCCTAATGTACCTACAAAATTAGCAACAAATTTTTTTGTCGCAAAATTAGTAACGAATTATTTTGTTGCAAAATATTTATTGCAAAAATAGCAACAAACTTTTTTTTGCTAAAATAACAACAATTTTTTTTGTCACAAAATATTGATGAAAATATTTCGATTCTAAAACATTTGCTATCTTTCATAAAAAAAAATATAATTTTTTTATTTCTTTATGTCCATCTTTTAAACTTAAGTCATAGCTAAAATATAAAATGAAATGATCATACATATATATCCTTCATATAAGTTAAAAAATTATTTATATATGTCTATAAATTAATATAATTTTTGTCCAACAAAATAATTATTATATATAATTAATTTTGTAAATTATTTAAAAATATACATATCGTAGAAACTAACATAAATTATTTGAATAGAATAATTAATAATATATTTATAAATTATAATAGAGTGTTAATTAGTATTCAACAAATTAATTAATAATATATTCATTTTTAATGTAATTTTAGAAACTTTAAAATACTTATATATATTTATAAGTTAGCGGGAGATATATGTAATATTATAAATTTTAAATACTTATATATTTTTAGAAATGATAATATATATATTTATTTCTTTACATAATTTTATAAATTAAATATTAAACATTTATATATATATAAAGTACCGCAAAAATATATAAATAAGTTTGTTAGCACAGTTGGCAAGCATGGTAGAATTTATTTGAGAGATAAAGGGTTTGAATACTACTCTTTATAGAATATAAATTTTTTATCATATAAAAACATTTTTGTTTACCATAATAATTAGCAATAAAAATGAATTGTTTGCTAATTTAAGAAGGATAAAAATCTTTTCTAAAATTTCCTTGCAAAATAGCAAAGAAAAAATCCTTTCTAAATTTAGCTAGGCTCAATTTAAAAAGGAAAATTTTTTGTTGTTAAATACCTTGCTAATGTAAATTAGCAACGAATTTTATGTTTTAGCGACAAATTCTTCTCCTAGCTAATAAGAGATTTTCTTGTAGTGTTAGGTTTCCTCCTCTAATATCTATCTGGCCAGCCCCCTCACCCGATCTTTTATTTTTTTAAGTTTAACTTAACCTTATGTTTTGACTTTAAAATTTTCTCTCCTTTTTTGTTTATTTTACTTGAGTTGTTTCAAACCATCAACCCTCCCATGCAACCCACTTTCATTCATAATATATAGTCACGTGAATTCCCCCTCTCCATAATGTTGTCGTTGCCTCCATTCATATTCCCATGTATAAAACATTTATTTAGGGTTTAGGGCCTCTCTCCATAATCTCATTTGGTTGATTCCCCTACTATGATGCACCCTCTTCCATCCATGCGGCCCACCATAATCTCATGAAATTCCTGTTGAAAATTTTTGGTTAAGTGAACTTGACTCATCAGGACGTCCCGATGAAATCGTACGCGAGTTTTGAGTCTATTGAGACTCCTACGAGTGCGTGTAAATTCACTAGCGCGAACGGTCAAAGCCTGTGATAGGTGGGTCAGACTGTCTCGCCATTCATGTTGTGATTTTGGTCTCGCTCTTGGCACAATTTGGTATGGTCATGAATACAATTTATGGAGTTAAATTTGGGTTTTAATGGAATTGATTCCATCCATTGAAATTCAAGTAACTCTCATTTTAAGTATCTCCTATTAATACCCAATATTGAGATTCATGACTTGTCCTATTGATTTTGACGTGAACAAGAGTGAAATTCCAAAATTCCTCGTTGTAATTGTTGCTCTCCATTCGGTCCCGGAGAAAATCAAGACCTAGCAGCTGATGATCCTTCTTCTATTCGGTTTCTTGAAAAGGATATCAAAGCCGACCACCGTCGTCAGCGATCTTGCGTCTTGCGTGCTACTCCGCCTTCGGCGCCAAGGGCAAGGACTGATCTAGGTCTACATCGTCGCACCCATCCAACTAGGAACCATCGGCCTCCATCTTCTTCCTCCTAGACTGTCGGCGTCCAAATCTAGATCACTGATCTAGTGCAAGAAAGGGATCAGGCTTTAGAGTTAAAGCTTTCTCCACTTTTGGGAGGGAGCCAGTCAGCAGATCTATCAACTTCCTACAGAGCTTTTGGTTTTTCTCTTTCAATTAGAGCAAAGCAGTGCAGGAAAAGGAAAGAATTTGCACAGCCTTACCTGTATTGGAAACCCCAGATTTGGAGTGTAGATATTTGACATTTATAGATCCATTTACCTGTGAAGATCTTCCGATCAGTTTCAGAATGCCATCGCAGTGGACCCTTTATTTTCATAAGATCTGCCCTCTTTTCGGCTCCAGGAGTGAACCACCTCTAGATCTGAATTCGGCCACCGTCCATTTACTCTTTGTTTTGTTGTAGAGATTTGAGGTAATCTATATATATAAGTACAGATTAAACATATACATATTTATATGTATGTATTAACTGGTTAGGCACGGACAGTGGCGGACCCAGAAATTTTATCCAACCCGGGCACCAAGTAAAATATTTTGATTTCTGATGAAACTTTTCATTCAAAATATTATTGCATATGAACATGAAGATGAGTGCTATAATTGTAGCCGCACAACAATCTACCATAAGTATAATAACCGAAGTAGAATAGTTAGAACAAAGATACCTTTGGAGAAGTGCACACATACCCACAAATATCACCTCCACACTACTCCTGAATGCCATTGAAACATTTGAATGGACAACATGTGAACATGAACACCCACAATCAAGGAAAGATATACCTCTGGCAGCGGCAAGAACTTTGTTGAGCATTTTATCATTTCATAATTATTTAGGGGAGAAAGAATTGATGGTAATTGTATTACTTTTGTGTTGTAGGTGAACACAGACGGTGCGCCAACACATCTCATATGATGCAGTGAAAAGATACCAATACATAATCAGATGATTGTTGAGCTCATATAACAACACATAACAATTTGTGCATTGCACCCCAAAAAACAGAGAAATGAACATGAGGTTAACAAAATGCAAATGTATAAAAGATTTCATTTTGGCAAACTAACTTGAAGGGCAGAAAATAAAAGAAAAATGATAAACTGCTAATTTCATGAAATCCACAGGATTGTGTTGAAAGTCTAACCTTTGAAAATCACAGACAATATGTAGAAAGCCGTCTCAAATACATCGTAAACCGCACGGCTGAGCTCGCAGGACTTTTCTTCCTTTCCCATTCAGTACTTTCTCTCAGGCATTTTATCACACAACTTTCCTGCACCTTGCTTTTATAATAGAAAATGATGCTCTGTATAGAAACAAAATAGAAACTGGAATCATGGATAGAAAAAAAAAGAGGGGAGCAAAAAACGAAAACAAAAGAAATGGAAATAAAAAAATAAAATCAAAGATTGCAAAATTAAGTGATGTACACAGAAGAGGCGTACCTTAGTTTGTTGGATATTGTCAATGCTCATATTTGGTGCATGCCCCTTGCCGCTTTGAAATGCTTCAGTGCCGAGGTTGGATCTTTCTTCTTCCTTTCTAGGCAATTCTTGGTGGAAGATAGTTTGAGCTTGGACATGAAGTGAAGAAATTTTGGAGTGGACAGAAGCTTGAAGTTTTCAATCTCATTGCTCACTATCCATGCGATCACGATGGAGATGGGAGAGGCGGAGGGGTTAGGAGGAGGGAGGCGGGACAGAGGTTTTGGCGGTAGAGCAGGTGAAGGAAACTAGGGTAGCGCTGCTGGTTTGCACGTGGAAGGGAGGCGGAAAGTGAGAAAATGAGCGAAATGAGCGGGCCTTCATTATTTTCGCGAAAATTCCAACCCGGGCATGTGCCCGGGTGTGCTTGCACGTAGGTCCGCCCTTGGGCACGGAGATTTGAGTACTATTTAGCTATCATTGTTACTTCATATCAAAGCACAGTACATGGCCTCTTCTTTCATTCATGCATATTGATTCACGCAACACACATATATGTGTACCTGTGATTATATATATATATATATATATATATATATATATATATATATATATATATATATATATATATATATATATATATATATATATATATATATATATAGAATCATTATTTGTGCTAACTTCATTTATTGTAGAGATCATGTATTAAAATTATATGCAAGCGTGTTCTTTCAACACCACTGATTTCATAAGGAAGAACACGTCAAGGCTTTTGGAAATCGCATCCATGGTGAAGAACGAGCAAGAGTCAAGGAATGGTATAAATTAGATTCCGCACTCTATTTACCGTTCATTTTAGCTCGCTTAATTTAGTGTTCTTAATATAGAAAATAAACTTGGTATTTTGCGCTTCAACTAGAGACTGATAGTGTTTGGTTAAAACAATCATATAGGTTCAAGTGTCGTTGCATTTATTAGAAATTTTTGATAATATTATTTTGTCGTAGCGACACTTAACCCTAAATTTTATAACAGTTGATATCAGAGCGGAATAACCTAAACCTATTAGTCTCATTCATAATTTGGAGTAAATTATTTTTATATTAAAGAACATTATATTCAAAAAAAACCCCATTTAGTATTTTGAGAGAAATAAATTTTGGGATTGAAACTTAAAGTGCCTTCATTATTCAATCTTTGGCAAAAGCCTCGTGTTTTCTTCAGATGATTAAGAGCCCATACATAATTAAGAAAAGAAACATGATATTAATCTAGGGCAATATTCAGATATCCCGGTGTGAAATGGTCTCGTGTATTGATAAGAATTGTAGCTGCCAAAGTGGCCTTTTCGAGTTAATTTGTGATATTACGATTTCATTCACCAAAAGGTGGTGCTTGCGCATGCAATAGATTTAGAGAGATATACACAGACATTTGGACGGTAGTGCAGGGCTCTAGTAATCTATTCTCCCAAAGGTGGTAGATCTGCAAAAAGCTAAAGAATAACTATTGCTCGTTCTTGTGTGGAAAATCACTAATTACGTGGCGCGTTGTCTGGCCAAAGGTGTTGCATGTTGATGCTCCTGGATTCTCTACCTAGTGTGTTTTTTAGGGTTTTATAGCCATTATTGCCCTTTTTTTCTTTAACTTTCCATTTCTTTCTTTTCAGTCACCTTTACAGTGTATAATAATATGACGACCATTGAGAAACTCACTAGATCTAACTTTAAGAAGTGGAAATCTGACATTATGTTTGCTCTTGAGATGATGGATATTGAAATGGCCATGAGTACCGAGCAGCCTGTGGCTCTCACATCAACCAACACTCAAGCTGAGATTGATTCATATGGTGCATGGAACAAGTCTAACAAAATATGTCTGTTGACTGTGAAGCATTCCATTCCAGAGCACCTCTTAAGTGGTCTTCCAGACATGACCATCGCCAGGGATTTTCTGACTGCCGTTGGACAAAGATATAAGGTGTCTTACAATGTTGAGTTTGAGACTCTAATTCAGGACCTCTTCTACATGAGGTATTAGGGATGAGACGGAGTCCGTGATTATATACTGAAGATGGTCTATTACCATACCAAGCTGCAAGAGATGGAGATTACTCTCCCAGAAGCCTTGATAGTGCATCCAACACTAAATACTCTTTCTGCGGAGTTCGACATTCTGAAGACTACCTACAGTTCCTAAGATGTGGCATGGAAGATAAATGATGTGATCACTTGCAGCATTGCTGAGGACGAGAAACTGAAGAAAGAGAAGACGAACACTGCTTTGCTCGTAGTCAAATCTCCATTTAAGAAGAAGAAGAAGTTCAAAGCTTCATTTAAGGCTCAGGATGGACAAGCTTCAGGGAACAAGGACACTGGTGGAAAGAAGCCTCTTAATTGTTTTTTTTTTTGCAAGAAGAAGGGGCATGTGAAACACAAGTGCCTGAAGTTTAAGTCTTGGATGGAGAAGCGTGGATTTGCACCTAAAGATAACACTTTAACTTTAGTCCTTTGTGAATCCAATTTAATTAAAGCTCCATCAAGTTCTTGGTGGCTCGATAGTGGAGCAACTAATCATGTTCCTTACACACTACAGGGGGTTCATCAAAAGGAGGAGGTCAAGCAAGTGTGAGTGCAGACTCACAGTTGATAACAATGTTGAGGTGGAGGTGGAGTTCATCGGGGACATTTGTTTAGTCCTTGATTCAGGATATGAACTTTTATTAAAAGACATATTTTATATTCTTTTGTTTAGAAGGAACTTGATTTCTGTTTATGCATTAGATAGACTTAATTATGGTTTTAATATTTCTGATGGTTTGATTAAGTTATTTTATGAATCATGATTTATTGGTCAATGTTCTCTATCTAATGATTTATATAGAATATGTCTTGCACCTGTTAATTATTATGTCACCTTATATAATGTATAAAATGTTGTTAGTAAAAGACTTCTCATTAAAGAACAGTCCTCCATGTTATGACAAAAGGTTAAGTCATATTTCTAGGGAAAGAGTAGAAAAATTAATTAAGAAAAATATTCTTCCTACTCTTGACTTTAGTGTTCTAGAGACATGTGTGGACTGTTGTAGAGGTAAGATAACCAAGATTAAAAAGAAAGACTCAACTCGTATTTCAAGTTTGTTAGAGGTTATTTATACGAACATTAGTGGTTCTTATTCTACAACCCTATGTAGGAACACATATTTTATTACATTCATTGATGACTACTCCTATTTTTGTTATTTATACTTAATTAAGAAGAAGTCTGAATCTTTTGAAAAATTCAAGATCTTCAAGACTGAAGTTGAGAACAAATAAGGAAAGTTATCAAGATTATTAGGTCTGACGGAGGTGGCGAGTATATTGGTAAACATGATGCCTCCGGGCAACATAAAGGTCTGTTTGCCAAATACTTGGAAAGCTGCAACATTGTTGCCTAGTACTCCATGCCGGGTAGTCCTAAGCAAAATGGTGTTGCTGAAAGACATACTCGCACCCTTAAGGAAATGATGAGGAGCATGATGAGTAGGACAAATCTTCCTGAATTTTATTGGGGTGAGACACTTAAGACTGTAGTATACATCCTTAATAGAGTCCTGTCTAAGTTAGTACCTAAAACCCAATTTGAGTTATGGACTGGTAGACGACCCAACCTTAATCATTTGCATGTTTGGGGTTGTCCTGCAGAAGTCCGTTTATACAACCTATCAGAGAGTAAAATAGCCCTCAAGTCTTGTCGTTGCTATTTTATAGGCTACCCAGATCACTCTAAGGGTTTTAAGCTCTATTCCCATTTAGGAGGACCCAGAATTGTGGAATCACAAACAGTTAAAATTTTAAAATGGGATGTCACTGACGAACAAAGTTGATTTCTCCCTAATAATGAAGTTGTGTCTGGACCTCAAGTTGATCTGTGGTGGGATGCGATGAAAGATGAGATGGAGTCTATGAAGCTAAATAAGGTTTGGGAGTTTGATGGGTTGCCCAATAGCTGTAATATCATTGGTTCTAAATGAGTGTTTAAGACCAAGAAAGACTCTAAGGGAAAGGTCGAGCAGTTTAAGACCAGACTGATAGCCAAGGGATTTATGCAGAGAGAAGGAATTGATTATCATGAAACATTTTCTCTCGTTTCCTCTAAAGACTCTTTTAGAGTGATAATGACATTAGTAGTTCATTATGATTTGAAACTACACCAGATGAATGTTAAGACCACATTCCTGAATAACGATCTTGCCGAGGAGGTCTATATGGTACAACATGAGGGATTCAAGTCTGGTCATTTCGACCAACTTCTATGTAAGCTTAACAAATCCCTATATGTTCTGAAGCAAGCTTCTAGACAGTGATATTTGAAATTTGATGAGGTTGTTACTTCTTTTTGTTTTGTAGAAAATATAGTAGACCATTGTATATATCTAAAGATTAGTGGAAGCAGATTCATCTTATTAATTCTGTATGTAGATGACATTTTGCTTGCGAGTAGTGATTTAACATTGTTGCATGAATCTAAGCAATTTCTGTCAAAACACTTCGATATGAAAAGATCTTGGAGAAACATCCTTCGTTCTAGGAATTAAGATCATTAGGGACCGATCTCACCATACATTGACACTCTCTCAGAAAGCCTACATCAAGCATGTACTTGAGAGATTTAGCATGCTTGGTTGTAAGGCTAGTGACGTACACGTTCTTAAGGGTGATAAGCTCAGCTTATCATAATGCAACATGAATGATATAGAGAGAACACATGAAGGATATACCTTACACTAGTGTGATATGCAGTTTAATGTATACCCAAGTCTGTATCAGACCGGACATTGCCTTTGCAGTAGGACTTTTAGGTAGATATCAGTCGAACCCAGGACTTGATCATTGAGTGGCTGCCAAGAAAGTCTTAAGGTATTTGAAGGGAACTAAGAATGTTAAGTTGGTCTACCATAGAGTTCAAAACATTGAGTTAGTGGGGTATACATATTCTGATTTTGCGAGTGTGAGGATGATAAGAAGCCTACTTCAGGTTATATATTTAAGTTTGATGGTGGGGCCATTTCGTGGAAGAGTGTCAAACAGACACTCATCAATTCATCCACAATGCATGCAGAGTTCGTCGCTCTTTTTGGAGCTTCTACTCACACAGTGTGGCTTAAGAATTTCATTACGGAGTTGAAGGTTGTCGATTTTATAGCTAGACCCACCCGGATGTACTGTGACAATATCTCTGCAGTTATGTTCTCGATGAACAATAAAAGTATCACAAAGTACAAACATATGCAAATTAAATTCTTGACCGTTAAGGAATTGGTTAGGAAGGGTGAAATTTTAGTGGAGCATTTAGGGACAGATGACATGTTGACTGATCCACTTACTAAAGGATTTCGCCCTAACGTGTTTCAAAAATATGTTATTAATATGAGGCTTAAAGAGTCGATCGATGCGCTTGATTAGTGGGAGGCTACATGAAGCTCCAATTCAGTTTTCTGTCATTTACATTGCACTTTATTTAAATCATTATTAATTAAAGAATATTTATTCAGGAATATCATTAAGTTCCGATATTCGTTGAATTTTGTGACATGTCACACTTCATTCAAAGTCTCATAACTTGTATCAGTCGGAGCATAAGGCATAAGGCACTTCATTTGGATTATGGCATGTAGTATGTTTTTTGACACAAGAATTCAAAACCTTAAGGTTAGACATACTTGTGTTTTTAACACTTAAGAACTTCTCGCAGAATGGTTTAGTGCATTCATTTGGGAAGTTTGGTTGACCACCAAATTAGAACAACATTCATATACACATTTTCAGCATGTTGTTCTATATTTTATTTAACCGCGCTTTGTCCATGTCGATTGAGTCTGTAAGCTGTTGTGGTCATGAAAGGTCCCGTGTCGTTTGATGATGCAGTTGCCGCCATTATTCAGAGTAAAGGATTTGGTTGGACCAGATTGACGTGGGAGCAGATTCAATACCACATTCGTTAATTAGTACCCTTCAATTTAGTGAAGATTTTATCAGAATGTCATAAGTTACGATGAGCACAAGTCCAAGTGGGAGAATCTTGAAAATTTTTCGTTAATTGAACTTGACTCATCGGGACGTCCCGGTGAAATCGTACGCGAGTTTTGAGTCTATCCGGATTCTTACGAGCGCGTGTTAATTCGGTCGCGGGAATGTTCGAAACATGTGATAGGTGGGTCAGACAGTCTCGCAATTCATGTCGCGATTTTGGTCTCGCTCTGGCACAATTTTGGTATGGTCATGAATACAATTTATGGACTTAAATTTAGGTTTTTATGGAATTGATTTAATCCATTGAAATTCAAGTAACTCCCATTTTGAGCATCTCCTATTAATACCCAATATTGAGATTCATGACTTGACCTGTTGATTTTGGCATGAACAAGAGTGAAATTCCAAAATTCCTCTTTGTAAATGTTGCTCTCCATTCGGTCCCGGAGAAAATCGAGACCTAGCAGCCAACGATCCTTCTTAGATTCGGCTTCTTGAAAAGGATATCAAAGCCGACCACTGTTGTCGGTGATCTTGCGTCTTGCGTGCTACTCCGCCTTCGGCGCCAAGGGCAAGGGCCGATCTAGGTTTACATCGCCGCACCCATCCAACTAGGAACCGTCGGCCTCCATCTTGTTCCTCCTAGACTACCAGCATCCAGATCTAGATCTCCGATCCAGTGCAAGAAAGAGATCGGGCTTTAGAGTCAAAGCTCTCCACTTTTGGGAGGGAGCCGGTCCATCTCAGCAGATCTATCAACTTCCTGCAGAGCTTTTGGTTTTCTCTTTCAATTAGAGCAAAGTAGTGCAGGAAAATGAGAGAATTTGCACAGCCTTACATGTATTGGAAACCCCAGATTTGGAGTGTAGATCTTTGACATTTACAAATCCATTTACCCGTGAAGATCGTCCGATCAGTTTCAGAACGCCATCGCAGTGGACCCTTTATTTTCAGAAGATCTGCCCTCTTTTCGGCTCCAGGAGTGAACCACCTCTAGATCTGAATTCGGCCACCATCCATTTACTCTTTGTTTTGTTGCAGAAATTTGAGGTAATATATATATATATATATCTTTACCATATATAAAGAAATACTGTGGTCTGCGAATATCATGAGTTCAAAATTCCACAAGCCGTCAGATCATGAGTTCATAATTCAACAACCGTCTGATCGAGCGCGATAAAATCATTCTATCTCTCCACATTTTAGTAGGTCTCCTAAACCTACTACTAGGGTGTCCTAAACTTATGCGAAATTACGATTTTGCCCCTACAACTCTTAAAAAATCGGGAAATTGGCTGTTAAAATTAAATTTAACGCAACTATCTTGTTTCGAACCAAGGACCTCAAGGACAAGAGGAACAACTCAATCCAATGAGACAAGAAGGCAACTATGATAACAATTCAAATAATTTATACTTATATTGTTATATTTTATGTATTTTTATAAAAAGTATATATAAATATATGTATAATATAATTCATTATTACATATAAATATACTATATATAATAATAATTATATATATTTTTCATTATATATGTACATTTATAATTATAATTTTAAATTTTGTTATTTATAATATTATATTTATATTCTTTTTAAATTATCGTCATGGGCGGGCGAAGTCCGCCGGGGGCGGGCCGGGTAAAGTTGCGCGAGATCATAGTGGCGGGCCAAGTACAGTCGCGCGAGGCTGTAGGGGCGGCCGGCTACAGTTGCACGATGTCGTAGTGGCAGGCCTGGTACAGTCGCGCGGGGCCGTAGGGATGGACCGGGTACTGTCGCGATTGGCAGTAGGGGCGGAGCCCCGTATCGGGCACTCATATATATATATATATATATATATATATATATATATATATATATATATATATATATATATATATATATATAGTACAGATTAAACATATAATATTTATATGTATGTATTAACTGGTTAGATATAGAGATTTCAGTATTGTTTAGCTATCACTGTTACTTCCTATCAAAGAACAGTACATGGCCTCTTCTTTCATTCATTCATAGTGATTCATGCAACACACATAGATGTGTACGTGTGATTATATATATATATATCTTTATATATTAAAGAAGTAGTTTTGAATTTTTGAATCAGATCATGACCGTTGAATGAGAACCACACATTTGACCGCAACCGTTCATCACAGAAACGAACCAGGGCCCTTCATATTTTTTATTAGCTCTCCTAAACCTATATAGGGCATCTATACCTATATATTTTATAGGGCTCCCTATAACACGGTCAAATAGGCGGGGTACAAAATTAAGCCGAAAATCTGCTAAAGAAACCCACCAGGAAAAACAACAAACAAGCCCGCCAGTTTAGAACTGGCCGGGAAGCCCACCAGAAGTTGAGGCCCGCATTAGTTTCAGGCCCGCCAGATTTTCAAGCCCACCATTATAATTTAATTCTATAAAGAAAAACAAACTATATATACCCAATATTTACTCTCACACAGACAATGTGGGACTAAATCATGTCTGGGATTAAAAAAATCCCAGGCGGGATTAATAACCGCCCAGAAATTAAGCAGGATTAATCCCGCCTAACTAGGCGGGACATTAAATCCCGCCTAAGTGGCGGGATTTAATCCCGCCTAAGTGCGGGATTTAATCCCGCAATTAGGCGGGATTAAATCCCCGCCTAAGCAAGGCATTTTTTATATTTTAAAATATTTTTTTTAAAATATTTTTAAATATTTTTATATTAATATTTAAATAAATGCAAGTTTTAAAATATTTAAATATAAGTTGTGCCCTCCTTCAAGGCGCAGCCGGCCGCGGGGTGGGCGCAGCCAGGTGCGGGCGAAGCCCGCCGTCACGGGCCGGGTACTGTGTCGCGTAACCATAGGGGCGGGCCATAGTGGCGGAGCCCCGTGTCGGGGGCACAACCCGTCGCGGGGCGGGCGAAGCCCGCCGTCACGGGCCGGGTACTGTGGCGCGTAGCCATAGGGGCGAAGCCCCGTGTCGGGCACTAGTATATATATATATATATATATATATATATATATATATATATATATATATATATATAGAGAGAGAGAGAGAGAGAGAGAGAGAGAGAGAATCATTACTTGTGCTAACCTCATTTATTGTAGAGATCGTGTATTATAATTATATGCAAACATGTTCTTTCAACGCCATTGATTTCATAAGGAAGAACATGTCAAGGCTTTTGGAAATCGCGGTCATGATGAAGAACAAGCAAGAGTCAAAGAATGATATAAATTAAATTCCGCACTATATTTACCGTACCGTTCATTTTAGCTCGCTTAATTTAGTGTTCTTAATATAAAAAATAAACTTTGTATTTTGCGCTTCAACTAAAAACTGATAGTGTTTGGTTAAAACGATCCTATAGGTTCAAGTGTCGTTGCATTTATTAGAAATTTTTGGTAATATTATTTTGTCGTGGCGACTCTTAGCCCTAAAATTTATAACAATTCCTTCATTTATAATACCCTTCAATGCTGCAGCACATCGCAACCTCATTAAATTAAATATTCTCATGTATGAAGCCGTTCCTCTTCCCTTTCCAATCCCATCCATGGACCGCCTCCTCATTATTATGGTCGAACCCTTCATATTACTGTTATTTCATCACCTCGCCACCCTCTCCATTTTAATTCACATTTATTTCTTCCTCCATGTACACCACTACCTAATTCCCTCTTCCCCCATTCATGCACATCCTCTCCTATTTCAATAAATTAACTGATATATCTCATCATCTTCTCATTATTATGGCTCCACAATCATTTTCTCTCCATAAAACTCATTTAATACAGTCGTCACCCTCATCTTCTATATGCACGTACACCTCCTATCCCATGCAAATATATTCTAAATGATGCTGTCACCTCTTCATATACTCTCATTTATTGTTGACTGTCCATATTCCCACCTCATAATTGTTGGAATATAATCTGATCAGGAACCAAAAAGAAATTATGGTTCCTCCTCCCCATGTATCAGCTTTTAATATTTTTTTTTTGACTTTTGTAATGGGCCGGCTGCTTATATAAAGCCTTCCCCTCCTTTGTTTTTGGTGTGAGACATATGAAAGAAGAAGGAGAGTATTGTATGAGCAACAAATCCTTTTTTGTAACTCCTATCTGTATGAAATAGACTCCTATGTTTGAGTCTTCTAACATGGTATCAGATGCGAGGTTGCAGCTCTGGAGTGCTGTGTTCTTTCTGCCATCAGTTCTAGTGGGGTGTGTAGTGTGTTGTATCTGTTCAACTCATCTCTTTCCCACTGTTTCCTCATATGGCTTCATCTAGTGTTTCCCTTCAAAATTTTGTTTACTCTCCTAGTGGAGTCCCTATATTTGAAGGTGAATCATATGATTTTTGGCAAGTGCAAATGAGAACCTTGTTCATCTCACAAGGCCTATGGGACTTAATTCAAAATGGTTACACTCAACCTACAACAGCAAGTCCCCTCTCCTGTTGGGACCCTCTTCAAGCAAAAGACTATGCTGAAAATCAAAAGAGAGATGCTAAAGCTCTCCTGTACATTCAACAGGGAATAGGAAGAAGTCTATTTCCAAGAATCATGGGTGCCAACACTGCCAAAGCTGCCTGGGAGTCCCTCAAAAATGACTTTCAAGGATCCACCAAGGTAATCTCCATCAAACTCCAAAACTTGTGGCAAGAATTTGATACATTAGCTATGAAAGAAGAAGACACGACCCATACTTACACCTCACGAGTCACCTCCATCACAAACCAAATAAGAAGCTATGGAGATGAAGTTGATGAAAAGAAAATCGTGTTAAAAATTCTCAAAACTCTTACTCAAAAATACGCCTTTGTTGTTGCCATAGAAGAGTCCAAGGATATCAATAGCCTTACCTTACCAGACCAGGTAGGTTCCCTTCAAGCTCATGAGGAGAGAGTAAAGAGATATGAACATCAGAATCTTGAACAGGCTTTTCAAACCAAGATGTATGTTCAATCAGAAAGTGAGCCAAGAGATCTGAAGTATAAACAAATGCAAATCCCACGTAAACAACCCACATTTTGTATCCTATGCAAAAGGACAAACCATGAAGTTCAAGATTGTTTTTACAAATGTAGAAAATGTAAAAACTCTATTAATTTCTTCAAAGACTGTCGGCTGAACTAGAAAACAGAAAAATTTAAATCTGAAGAAGCAAAGTTTGGTGAGAAAGAAGAAGATTGTAACGCCCCCGAATTTTTTCGGCAATTATTTAAATCCTCGTTTGGCGTTACGTTGGCGCATTTCCGGCTCGTGCCGTTGTTAGAGTACCTTGTTAGGTGTTCTTAGTGCTCGTAGCCTGTTTGCAGGGTTCCCCAGCTAGCCGAAGTCTGTTTTGGAGACTCGGCTAAGCCTCTCAGGGAATGCTTGTGCTTTGGTTCGGGTGAGGTTAGCCCGAGTGTGTGGTTGTCGGAGGTTGTGTCCGACTTCGCCGATGTTTTCGTAGCCCGAGTGTTTAGCTACGGCGCAGATTTGTTCGGAATCCGAGAGCGTTAACTTTCGCATCTTTTCGACGGTCGCTAGTCAGCGAGTCGTCATTTATGTGAGCGTATATTTATGGTGGCGCATTTTTTTTAGTATAGCGCGTGTTGTAGACATGCAATGTTTTAATAATTTGCGTGTGCGTGCCTACGTTCATGTGTTAGTATGTATGTATATATATATATATAGATGTGTGTTAGTATGTATATATATATATATGTGTGTAAGTAGATGTATTAATGTACGGATAGGTGCTAATTTATATGAGTTAATATATATATATAGTGGTTTAGTTAGTGTTTAGTTAATATGTTCAATTAGGGGCTGTTTTTACGCTTAAGCTAATTAGAGTTAGGATAGGATTTTGTTAATTAGGATATGATATATATATATATATATATATATATATATATATATATATATATATATATATATATATATATATATATATATATATATATATATATATATATATATATATATATATATTAGGGTGTTATTAGGTTTAGGAGTTCTTCCCCCCCCCCCCCAAAACCCGACGGCGCTGTTGCATCCCGAGCGAAAGACGAGAGGAGGAAGCCCGGGGCTGCTCCGACCGCCGGTAGACCGCCCAGATCCGCTTGAAATCGCGATTTGAGGCCGGATTCGTGCTCCTCCAGTCAAGATCTCCATTCCAAGGTAGCTATTTTGAGAGTTCCTCCCCGTTTTTTTTTCCAATCGGGTTGTAGATGTTCAGTTTTTTTTTCCGAACTTTGATGGAGGATTTCCTTCCCTAAATGTTGTCCAGGATTTTCCTTGTATTGTCGCTTGCGGCCGGCGGTTGGGAAGAGGGTGCTTGGCCGATTTTTGTTCTTCAAAGGCAAACCAAGGCAAGTGCGTCCTTCACTCTTGTCAAAGTAATTTATATGTAGATCCCTTGATTTTGATTTCAGATCTACTCTCCTAAATTTTTCCTTGCTCACCCGAAATTTTGGGTACTAATCCTCCATGCTTTAGGTTGCGGTTGCATGGTTAGGGGTGTTAGATCTGATTTTTGTACCAAATGAGATATTAGTTTAAATGTTGTATTTGGGGACTTTGAGTCATGCCCGGATGCCGTTAAGGGTTGTATCTTAGTTACGTTCAAAATCTCATGCTTGTTAGATTGCGTCCGAATTGAATCATTAGCTTATCGTTCTTACTTTGTGTTGTTAGAACTTGTGCAATCATCGCCGTTAGGGCGTGTCCAAAAGTTGAAGGTTAGAGTTGCTAGAACTTGCTCATTTATTCAATAAATTCGGTCGTGCTCACTTGCTAAAAATATTGTCCATTTCCATTTAACTTATAGCTTGTGATTCTCTTCCTTGGGTGTGAACCAAGACCAGCCCGTTTCATTATGAAGTTAATTGTTTATGTTAGCGTCAAATTAATCATTATGTTAGTATCAAATTAATCGCGTGTGGATAAGTATCAAATTAATTATGTATGTCTTTGTATCAAATTAATTAGGCCTGTTTCGGTGTCTAACCTATTCCTTTTGTTATGGTGACCAACTAATGGTACATGTTTAGCTGAGTGTCGAACTACGTGCATAATTATAGTATCGCTCTGTTTTCAACTTATTTATGTCAAATCACTAATCTGGGCAACTCGACGTTTAGCCCATCGGTTTGTACTTAGGGTCTTAGGTGGGGTGCTCTAGTTGGAATAGGTTTGTGGTGACTTCTTGGTGGTTCATGGAACTACCAGTAAGGGTTTCTTTTCGAGTCACTTAGTGCTGGAGTAGGATGTGATTTTGAGGTGGGTCGGACCGATGCCGCCGCCCTTGTTTTACTTCTTGTATTATTAAGACAATGTGAGCTGTTTGGTTGAGTTGGACTGATGCCACCACCACAGCACCTTTAGATGTTTAGGCCTGTTAGACGTGGTTGGACCGTTGCCACCAGTCTAGGCCCTTATTTCTGATTTTGTCCATCTCCAGTATTAGATGACTCTTTCTGCTCTAGCTTTATGCTAGGATTTATTTATTTTACTAATCCTTCTTGCAGAGATTTGTGAGGCTTGACTTCGCCCGTGCACTTGGTGCACCCCTTTTTACTCACTCATGACGAGTATTTTTCCTTCACTTGTTTACTTTAGCTCTAACCTGCTTCACTTCTTCCTTATACTATTATTTCATTTTCATATACATATATTGCTTTGCTGAGGCGTTCTTTTCTTTGAATGCCTCAGGTTCAGGTTTATAGCCGACTATGCGGCTAGGTTTTCTTCTGGAGTTTGCTAGTACTATAGCTGCTGCTGAGTTTTTCTTTTCCTCACTCATGGGAGGTAGTTCCTTTAGACTTGTAGTACAAATATGCCTACTCACCAGTGGGTTCGTGTCAGTTGTTGGCGCCCACTGGTGGTTTCTCTTTTAGATGCTTTGTACTTTGCTTATACTGCTAGTTTTCCTATTTTGGAGTTTATTAACTTGCTTCTGGGATGATTTATGTTAGGTTGCTAGTTACTTTAAAACCTATAAAAGAAAACAATTATTATATCAAAAACATAGACATCATGTTTTCCTTTCTAAAAAGCTTAATCACTACTTTCAAAATCACGTAAAATGTCATTTTCTATATATATCATATAAGTTAAATCTAGGGTCTTGCATAGCCTTAGGTGTCCCCTGGGGACGCTTATGCATTCTCTTAGGATGTTAAAAAGTGAATAGAGTATTTTCCGCTACGTACAAATATAATTTTGAAGGGGTGGACTAGATGATCCACGAAGCCGAGGGATACGGCCTCTATAATATGATTGATTTTTCTCACCATTAAAGCTTTTGAATTTTCATAGTCATAGTAGTTGGTGGTTGCCTGAGCGTCAGCAGTTATCCCCTGTCCGACGTGGCATCACAACGTGCGTTTCCTTCTACTCTGATACTTCTTAATTTCAGAGAAAATGCGGGTTGTGACAGTTGGTATCAGAGTCAGGTTGCTTGACAACTTGTCGGGTAACCTTTCCTTTTAGGTATTAGAAGTTTAGAATCATGTCATACACACACCGATATGTCATCAGCACATCTTGGCTGAAGCACGAACACTACACTCATAGCATAACATGAAGTATACAGGACATATTATGTAGTATGTGATGCATAATATGCGTTTGTATATGGATCCACCATAGGAGGCAACATGTGAGGGTTATGTAGTATGGGATGCATAACCTCACCACATGAATGCGACTAACACATTTTCTTTTTCGTTGCATGAAAATCTTATGTAGTATGAGATGCATAACATTTTCATGTGTACGCCGCTCATAACATGCATTAGGGCCTTTTTAGAATGCATAGCACAATCATGCATAACATAACATTGCATAAGCACAACGTGCCAAGCTAAAGACTTGCAGGATGACATATGTACACACATGGTTTTGAGTCAAAAAGAATATAAATTCATGCATTCTCGATATATGCACAAGAGTTAGTGTGATGGTGGTGAACCATCTTAGGTTAAGCATGACATTATTTCCTCTGTATAAAACGAAATATATATATATATATAAAAAACCCCAGAGCAAGTTGGCAGTGAAAGCAAGTACATATGTAGGTTTGTCTGTACATGTTTGTTTTGTCCTAGTAGTTGAACTAAGTTCTGATGATTGCTTGTTTGATCTTTTTAGGATGACGCCTAAGCGTAGGGTGGCGAGATCGACTCCTCAATCTGAGGGTGAGTCTTCGGGTTCTCAAAGCGGTGCAGTTATGGAAAGTCTGAGGCAGAGCAATGAGGCTCTATCGAGGCAGATGGTGGACGTTCAGTCTCAGATCCAGTCCCTGATGTCTGTGGTGGCAGGACTAGCCCCGAGAGCGCAGGATCCTGCTGCGGGTTTAGCTGTTCCCACACCTCCTGCACCCCCAGCCCCTTTGGTGCCTCCAGTGGTGGTACCCCCGGAGATGGCTTTCATCACTCAGTTCCAGCGACTGCGACCCCCTACCTACGATGGTAAGGCGGACTTCATGATATTGGATGACTGGTTGATTTCCATAGAAGAAATGTTTCATTACTCTGGAGTGTCTGAGGATTAGAAGGTGATGCTGGCCGCCTATCAGCTGAAGGGGTTAGCGAAGAGCTGGTGGATGAGGGAGAAGGAGGGAATGGTAGGAGGAAGCACTTGGGCTTCCTTCAAGGAGATCTTGATGCGGAAATTTCTACCGTCAGTGGAGCGAGACAGGCTGATGAATGACTTCTTGCATCTGAAGCAGAGGCAGCTCTCAATCAGCGAGTATGAGATTGAGTTTAGCAAACTCAGTCGCTTTGCCCCTAGTTTGGTGAGCTCAGAGGAGGATAGAGCGAAGCGTTTCCTCGGTGGCCTGCGGAGCGATGTACAGCAGCTAGCGGTGGCTCATGGAGCGGTGAGTTATGCTGGGGCAGTGGAGGCCGCTTTGAAGGTAGAGGCGATCGAAAACGCGAAGCAAAGAGGACAGCAGGCGAGGAATGAGAAGAGGAAAGCTGTTGAAGCAAAGAGCTCCCAAGTGCCCGGTGCTCCTTCGGGGAAGAGGAGCACGGAGGTTTGTAGTTTTTGTGGCCGGTCGGGCCATCCTGCTGAGAGGTGTTTCAAGAGGGTGGCGGCGCAGAAGGAGCATGTGCATGCTATTCAGGGTGCTCCCAGGCAGAATGTGGTGTGTACTCTGTGCAAGAAAGAGGGGCATGATGTTGCCCGTTGCTGGTTGAAGGACAAGGTCTGCTATCAGTGCGGACAGAAAGGTCATACCAAGGCCCGATGCCCGCAGCTCTAGTCTGTGCACCGACCAGTTCCTCTTCAGGCGTTGCCACCGCCTCAGTCTATGGATAGAGGCAAAGGGAAGCTGAATGTGATATCTTTAGCGGAGGCTCAAACTTCGACGCAAGTCATTTCAGGTAAACCTTCTCGCTAGTCTTTTACTTCCATTGCAGATTATTTTGGCTTTTATTTTCTTAAATGATTGTGCAATTTTTTCCCTTTTATATTCATATATGGAGTTTTAAGGTAAAGAACCGCTGGGCGCGCATTCTCTTTGACTCAGGTGCTACCCACTCATTTGTGGCTATGGCCTTTGTAGAGCGGTGCCAGCTGGTTCTTGATCGTGTCGGTGATGCCTTTTGCGTCAAATTCCCCTCGGGTGATTCTGTGATATCAGATCAGGGCATTCTGGATTGTCCTATTATGTTGGGGGATTTCCCAGCCAAGGCAGATCTGAAGGTTATAGACTTGGAAGATTTTGACGTCATCCTGGGTATGGATTGGTTGTCCAGATACGATGCAGTGATCCAGTGCAGAGGTAAGCGCTTGGATTTCAAGAAGGACAACGGTCAGCCTGGGAGTATTTATGGCGATCCGCGCCAGGCCTCTCCGACGATTTCTGCGGTATGTACTCAGAGGTTATTCAGTTCTGATTGTTTTGCTTGCTTAGTCTCAGTGCTGGGGACTGTTAGCAGTGTGCCGCTGTTGGATGAGATTCATGTTGTCCGTGAGTTTTCTGATGTGTTTCCTAGCGACCTTCCCGGTCTTCCCCCTGTCAGAGATGTTGAGTTCGTGATTGATTTGGAGCCGGGTACGCGTCCTATTGCTAAGGCGCCATACCGGATGGCCCCGCGAGAGCTGGAGGAGCTGCGTACCCAGCTGGATGAGTTATTGGAGAAGGGTTTCATAAGGCAGAGCTCGTCGCCCTGGGGTGCACCCGTTCTCTTTGTGAAGAAGAAAGATGGTTCGATGCGCCTTTGCATCGACTATAAGGAGTTGAACAAAGTCACCATCAAGAACAGGTATCCCCTGCCCAGAATCGACGACTTATTCGATCAGTTGCGTGGTAGCTCTGTGTTCTCCAAGATTGACATTCGATCAGGATATCATCAGCTCAGGATCCGGGAGTCGGACATTCCACGGACGGCTTTCCGATCGAGGCATGGACATTTCGAATTCCTAGTTATGTCTTTTGGGTTGACCAACGCGCCATTAGCATTCATGGACATGATGAATCAGGTGTTCAAAGATTTTCTAGACAAGTTTGTGGTCGTATTCATAGACGACGTTCTGATTTATTCACGGAATGTTGCGGAGCATGATCAGCACTTGCGGTTGGTGTTATCTGCCTTGAGAGATCATCAGTTGTACGCCAAGTTGAGTAAATGTGAATTCTGGTTGCCTCATGTGTCCTTCCTGGGGCATGTGGTGAACAAGGATGGCATTTCAGTGGACCCGGTGAAGATTTATGCAGTGATGGATTGGCATAGGCCGAGCACACCCAAGGAGATTAGGAGCTTCTTGGGGTTGGCTGGCTATTATAGAAGGTTTGTTGAGGGCTTTTCTACCTTGGCAGCGCCCTTAACTAAGCTGACGCAGAAGCATGCATCGTTCATCTGGAGCGAGCAGTGCGAGGAGGCCTTTTTGGAGCTAAAGAGGAGATTGTGCACTGCTCCTATTTTGACATTGCCTACGGAGGGCAAGGACTATGATGTTTATGTGGATGCCTCGCATGTTTGGCTCAGAGGCGTGTTGATGCAAGAGTGGAAGGTGATCGCGTATGGGTCGCGGCAGTTGAAGACTCATGAGCGGAATTACCCTACGCATGACCTCGAGTTTGCGGCGGTGATTTTTGCGCTGAAGCTGTGGAGGCATCTACTCTATGGGGCTCAGTGCAAGATTTTCACAGATCATAAGAGCCTGAAGTACGTGTTTACGCAGAAGGAGCTGAATCTGCGCCAGCGGCGGTGGCTAGAGTTTGTGGCTGATTATGACGTGGAGATCCAGTACCATCCAGGCAAGGCCAACGTGGTGGCCGACGCCCTGAGCCGCAAGACAGGGAAGATCTTCAACCTCACGGCGGACCGTCTAGTGGAAGAGTTCTTATTGATGGACATCTCCGTGGGATGCTGTGATTTGCAAAGCAGTTTGGCAGTGGCAGAGCCATCTTGGATTTCGCTCACCAGGTTGCACCAGAAGGATGATCCGGATTTGTTACACCTGTACCTTAAGGCTGAGAGAGGGGAGTTGCCGGATTTCTCCATCGATGATTCGGGTACCTTGAAGTACCGCGGCAGGTTTTGCATCCCCGCGATTGGAGACATCAGGAGTATGGTATGCAAAGAGGCTCATGGATCCAGTGTTGCCTACCACCCAGGATCCACGAAGATGTATCATAATTTGAAGCAGATCGGCTGGTGGCATGGTATGAAAGGGGATATAGCTCGGTATGTTTCTGAATGTTACACTTGCAAGCGGGTGAAGGCCGACCATGAGAGGCCTGGTGGAAAGTTGACTCCTTTGGAGATCCCGACTTGGAAGTAGGAAAGTATCTCCATGGACTTCATTACGGGCTTACCAAGATCTCCAAGGGGATTTGACTCAGTTTGGGTGATCGTGGACCGATTGACGAAGTGTGCGCACTTCGTACCTTATAAGATCGACTACCCGATGAAGAAGATAGCAGAGTTGTATTTGATCGAAGTCATCCGATTGCATGGAGTTCCCGTGAGTATCATTTCAGACCGAGACTCCAGATTTACTTCCCGTTTCTGGAAGAGTTTGCAGGAGGGTTTGGGTACAGACTTGAGATATTCCACCGCTTACCACCCTCAGACAAATGGGCAGACCGAGCGTGTGAACCGGATTGTGGAGGATATGATCAGGTGCTATATTCTAGATCACGGTGGAGCGTGGGATGAGCGTTTGCGGCTCATGAAGTTTGCCTACAATAACAGTTACCAAGAGAGCTTGCAAATGGCTCCCTTCGAGGCATTATATGGGAGGCGCTGCAGAACTCCGTTGTTTTGGACTGAGGCCGGTGAGAGGCCTTTGTTGGGTCCTGATGCTCTCGAGGAAATGGAGGTTGCTGTGAAGCTCATTCGGAAAAAGCTTCGGTTGGCTCAGGAGAGATATGAGAAGAACGCCAACCGGCGTAGGTCCGATTTGGAGTTTTCGGTGGAGGATTTGGTCTTCTTGAAGGTGTCTCCGATGGTTGGAGTGAAGAGGTTCGGCAAGAACCATAAGCTGGATCTGAGGTATGTGGGCCCATTCAGAATTTTGGAACGTATTGGTGTGGCAACATATAGGTTGGACCTACCAGCCAATTTCCCAGGCGTGGATAATGTCTTTCATGTGAGCCAGCTGTGGAAGTGTGTGCGCAGCAGTGGGCAAGTCTTGGATACCGTGCCCCAGTTGGAGCCTAACCTCTCATATGTTGAGGTGCCGGTCCGCATCTTGGATACTCAGGACCGGGTGCTGCGGTCAAAGTCTATCCCGATGGTGAAGGTTCTTTGGAAGAATCAAGATTTGGAAAGCGCGACTTGGGAGCTAGAGTCGGCTATGAGGGAGGCTTACCCTCGCCTGTTCTCCTGATTTGTTGGGTATGTTTTCTTCCTAGTAACTTTATTTTGTTACTTTCCTTCTATAGTAGAGGTAGTGTACGTAAAGTTTCGGGACGAAACTTTCTTTTAGGGGGAGTGACTGTAACGCCCCCGAATTTTTTCGGCAATTATTTAAATCCTCGTTTGGCGTTACGTTGGCACATTTCCGGCTCGTGTCGTTGTTAGAGTACCTCGTTAGGTGTTCTTAGTGCTCGTAGCCTGTTTGCAGGGTTCCCCAGCTAGCCGGAGTCTGTTTTGGAGACTCGGCTGAGCCTCTCAGGGAATGTTTGTGCTTTGGTTCGGGTGAGGTTAGCCCGAGTGTGTGGTCGTCGGAGGTTGTGTCCGACTTCGCCGATGTTTTCGTAGCCCGAGTGTTTAGCTACGGCGCGGATTTGTTCGGAATCCGAGAGCATTAATTTTCGCGTCTTTTCGACGGTCGCTAGTCAGCGAGTCGTCATTTATGTGAGCGTATATTTATGGTGGCGCATTTTTTTAGTATAGCGCGTGTTGTAGACATGCAAGGTTTTAATAATTTGCATGTGCGTGCCTACGTTCATGTGTTAGTATGTATGTATATATATATAGATGTGTGTTAGTATGTATATATATATGTGTAAGTAGATGTATTAATGTACGGATAAGTGCTAATTTATATGAGTATATATATATATATATATATATAGTGGTTTAGTTAGTGTTTAGTCAATATGTTCAATTAGGGGCTGTTTTTACGCTTAAACTAATTAGAGTTAGGATAGGATTTTGTTAATTAGGATATGAATATATATGTATATATAAATATATATATATAAATATATATATGTATATATATATATATATATATATATATATATATATATATATATATATATATATATATATATATATATATATATATATATATATATATATATTAGGGTGTTATTAGGTTTAGGAGTTCTTCCCCCCCCCCAAAACCCGACGGCGCTGTGGCATCCCGAGCGAAAGACGAGAGGCGGAAGCCCGGGGCTGCTCCGACCGTCGGTAGACCGCCCAGATCCGCTTGAAATCGCGATTTGAGGTCGGATTCGTGCTCCTCCAGTCAAGATCTCCATTCCAAGGTAGCTATTTTGAGAGTTCCTCCCCGTTTTTTTTCCGATCGGGTTGTAGATGTTCAGTTTTTTTTCCGAACTTTGATGGAGGATTTCCTTCCCTAAATGTTGTCCAGGATTTTCCTTGTATTGTCGCTTGCGGCCGGCGGTTGGGAAGAGGGTGCTTGGCCGATTTTTGTTCTTCAAAGGCAAACCAAGGCAAGTGCGTCCTTCACCCTTGTCAAAGTAATTTCTATGTAGATCCCTTGATTTTGATTTCAGATCTACTCTCCTAAATTTTTCCCTGCTCACCCGAAATTTTGGGTACTAATCCTCCATGCTTTAGGTTGCGGTTGCATGGTTAGGGGTGTTAGATCTGATTTTTGTACCAAATGAGATATTAGTTTAAATGTTGTATTTGGGGACTTTGAGTCATGCCCGGATGCCGTTAAGGGTTGTATCTTAGTTACGCTCAAAATCTCATGCTTGTTAGATTGCGTCCGAATTGAATCATTAGCTTATCGTTCTTACTTTGTGTTGTTAGAACTTGTGCAATAATCGCCGTTATGGCGTGTCCAAAAGTTGAAGGTTAGAGTTGCTAGAACTTGCTCATTTATTCAATAAATTCGGTCGTGCTCACTTGTTAAAAATATTGTCCATTTCCATTTAACTTATAGCTTGTGGTTCTCTTCCTTGGGTGTGAACCAAGACCAGCCCGTTTCATTATGAAGTTAATTGTTTATGTTAGCGTCAAATTAATCATTATGTTAGTATCAAATTAATCGCGTGTGGATAGGTATCAAATTAATTATGTATGTCTTTGTATCAAATTAATTAGGCCTGTTTCGGTGTCTAATCTATTCCTTTTGTTATGGTGACCAACTAATGGTACATGTTTAGCTGAGTGTCGAACTACGTGCATAATTATAGTATCGCTCTGTTTTCAACTTATTTATGTCAAATCACTAATCTGGGCAACTCGACGTTTAGCCCGTCGGTTTGTACTTAGGGTCTTAGGTGGGGTGCTCTAGTTGGAATAGGGTTGTGGTGACTTCTTGGTGGTTCATGGAACTACCAGTAAGGGTTTCTTTTTGAGTCACTTAGTGCTGGAGTAGGATGTGATTTTGAGGTGGGTCGGACCGATGCCGCCACCCTTGTTTTACTTCTTGTCTTATTAAGACAATGTGAGCTGTTTGGTTGAGTTGGACTGATGCCACCACCACAACACCTTGAGATGTTTAGGCCTGCTAGACGTGGTTGGACCGTTGCCACCAGTCTAGGCCCTTATTTCTGATTTTGTCCATCTCCAGTATTAGGTGACTCTTTCTGCTCTAGCTTTATGCTAGGATTTATTTATTTTACTAATCCTTCTTGCAGAGATTTGTGAGGCTTGACTTCGCTCGTGCACTTGGTGCACCCCTTTTTACTCACTCATGGCGAGTATTTTTCCTTCACTTGTTTACTTTAGCTCTTACCTGCTTCACTTCTTCCTTATACTATTGTTTCATTTTCATATACATATATTGCTTTGCTGAGGCGTTCTTTTCTTTGAATGCCTCAGGTTCAGGTTTATAGCCGACTGTGCGGCTAGGTTTTCTTCTGGAGTTTGATAGTGCTATAGCTGCTGCTGAGTTTTTCTTTTCTTCAAAACTGATTTGCAAAGCAGTTTGGCAGTGGCAGAGCCATCTTGGATTTCGCTCACCAGGTTGCACCAGAAGGATGATCCGGATTTGTTACACCTGTACCTTAAGGCTGAGAGAGGGGAGTTGCCGGATTTCTCCATCGATGATTCGGGTACCTTGAAGTACCGCAACAGGTTTTGCATCCCCGCGATTGGAGACATCAGGAGTATGGTATGCAAAGAGGCTCATGGATCCAGTGTTGCCTACCACCCAGGATCCACGAAGATGTATCATGATTTGAAGCAGATCGCCTGGTGGCATGGTATGAAAGGGGATATAGCTCGGTATGTTTCTGAATGTTACACTTGCAAGCGGGTGAAGGCCGACCATGGGAGGCCTGGTGGAAAGTTGACTCCTTTGGAGATCCCGACTTGGAAGTGGGAAAGTATCTCCATGGACTTCATTACGGGCTTACCAAGATCTCCAAGGGGATTTGACTCAGTTTGGGTGATCGTGGTCCGATTGACGAAGTGTGCGCACTTCGTACCTTATAAGATCGACTACCCGATGAAGAAGATAGCAGAGTTGTATTTGATCGAAGTCATCCGATTGCATGGAGTTCCCGTGAGTATCATTTCAGACCGAGACTCCAGATTTACTTCCCGTTTCTGGAAGAGTTTGCAGGAGGGTTTGGGTACAGACTTGAGATATTCCACCGCTTACCACCCTCAAACAAATGGGCAGACTGAGCGTGTGAACCGGATTGTGGAGGATATGATCAGGTGCTATATTCTAGATCACGGTGGAGCGTGGGATGAGCGTTTGCGGCTCATGAAGTTTGCCTACAATAACAGTTACCAAGAGAGCTTGCAAATGGCTCCCTTCGAGGCATTATATGGGAGGCGCTGCAGAACTCCGTTGTTTTGGACTGAGGCCGGTGAGAGGCCTTTGTTGGGTCCTGATGCTCTCGAGGAAATGGAGGTTGCTGTGAAGCTCATTCGGAAAAAGCTTCGGTTGGCTCAGGAGAGATATGAGAAGAACGCCAACCGGCGTAGGTCCGATTTGGAGTTTTCGGTGGAGGATTTGGTCTTCTTGAAGGTGTCTCCGATGGTTGGAGTGAAGAGGTTCGGCAAGAACCATAAGCTGGATCTGAGGTATGTGGGCTCATTCAGAATTTTGGAACGTATTGGTGTGGCAACATATAGGTTGGACCTACCAGCCAATTTCCCAGGCGTGGATAATGTCTTTCATGTAAGCCAGCTGTGGAAGTGTGTGTGCAGCAGTGGGCAAGTCTTGGATACCGTGCCCCAGTTGGAGCCTAACCTCTCATATGTTGAGGTGCCGGTCCGCATCTTGGATACTCAGGACCGGGTGCTGCGGTCAAAGTCTATCCCGATGGTGAAGGTTCTTTGGAAGAATCAAGATTTGGAAAGCGCGACTTGGGAGCTAGAGTCGGCTATGAGGGAGGCTTACCCTCGCCTGTTCTCCTGATTTGTTGGGTATGTTTTCTTCCTAGTAACTTTTATTTTGTTACTTTCCTTCTATAGTAGAGGTAGTGTACGTAAAGTTTCGGGACGAAACTTTCTTTTAGGGGGAGTGACTGTAACGCCCCCGAATTTTTCGGCAATTATTTAAATTCTCGTTTGGCGTTACGTTGGCGCATTTCCGGCTCGTGTCGTTGTTAGAGTACCTCGTTAGGTGTTCTTAGTGCTCGTAGCCTGTTTGCAGGGTTCCCCAGCTAGCCGGAGTCTGTTTTGGAGACTTGGCTGAGCCTCTCAGGGAATGTTTGTGCTTTGGTTCGGGTGAGGTTAGCCCGAGTGTGTGGTCGTCGGAGGTTGTGTCCGACTTCGCCGATGTTTTCGTAGCCCGAGTGTTTAGCTACGGCGCGGATTTGTTCGGAATCCGAGAGCATTAATTTTCGCGTCTTTTGACGGTCGCTAGTCAGCGAGTCGTCATTTATGTGAGCGTATATTTATGGTGGCGCATTTTTTTAGTATAGCGCGTGTTGTAGACATGCAATGTTTTAATAATTTGCGTGTGCGTGCCTACGTTCATGTGTTAGTATGTATGTATATATATATAGATGTGTGTTAGTATGTATATATATATGTGTAAGTAGATGTATTAATGTACGGATAGGTGCTAATTTATATGAGTTAATATATATATATATAGTGGTTTAGTTAGTGTTTAGTTAATATGTTCAATTAGGGGCTGTTTTTACGCTTAAGCTAATTAGAGTTAGGATAGGATTTTGTTAATTAAGATATGAATATATATGTATATATAAATATATATATAAATATATATATATATATGTATATATAAATATATATATATATATATGTATATATATATATATATATACGAGTGACAGGCACGGGCCTCCGGCCCGATGGCTACGCGCCACAGTACCCGGCCTCCGGCCCGATGGCAACGTGCTTCGTCCGCCCCTATGGCCAAACGCGACAGTAGCAGACCGGCGACCTGAAGAACTCTGGCCCAATGACAGTTCTTATAAAATTAATTAATGAAACGATTAACATATTTTAATAAAACCTTATTTAAAAAACTAAAATAAAATAGGTGGATGAAGAGAGGCTAACTCATCCGCCTACATAAAAAAATTAAGTTCATCCGCCTAAATAAAATAACTCCACTCTTCATCCGCCTAAATAAAATAAAAAAAGGTATATTGGCGGGACCTACACGATGAAATCAAAAATTAAGCTCACCGCCTATTTAGAATAGTCCCACACCGCCTAATTTGATTGAGATTTTTAGTATATAAAGCAAGAACTGGTTCTTATCTTGAAGCAGTGCAATTAATGGGCTGGAGTGGGCTTGAGTGGGCTGGTAATCGGCCCGCTAAGTAGCGGCTCTGGTTCTTGCGGGCGGACTATATTTCTATTGTTCAGGTCCATGGGCCGCACTATGAATTTATTTAATAATTTTTAAAATAGGTTTAGTTAGGACTACCCTAGAGTAGGTTTAGGAGACCTACAAAAAAATAAGGAGAGATGATATATTTGATCAGACGGTTACTGAATAATGCATTCCGATCGGACGGCTGAAACCGCTCCAATGAGTTTTAAATTCATACAATTTATATTTCCTTTATAGTGATTTAGATATATATATATATATATATATATATATATATATATATATATATATATTAGGGTGTTATTAGGTTTAGGAGTTCTTCCCCCCCCCCCCCCCCCCCCAAAACCCGACGGCGCTGTTGCATCCCGAGCGAAAGACGAGAGGCGGAAGCCCGGGGCTGCTCCGACCGTCGGTAGACCGCCCAGATCCGCTTGAAATCGCGATTTGAGGTCGGATTCGTGCTCCTCCAGTCAAGATCTCCATTCCAAGGTAGCTATTTTGAGAGTTCCTCCCCGTTTTTTTTTCCGATCGGGTTGTAGATGTTCAGTTTTTTTTCCGAACTTTGATGGAGGATTTCCTTCCCTAAATGTTGTCCAGGATTTTCCTTGTATTGTCGCTTGCGGCTGGCGGTTGGGAAGAGGGTGCTTGGCCGATTTTTGTTCTTCAAAGGCAAACCAAGGCAAGTGCGTCCTTCACCCTTGTCAAAGTAATTTCTATGTAGATCCCTTGATTTTGATTTCAGATCTACTCTCCTAAATTTTTCCCCGCTCACCCGAAATTTTGGGTACTAATCCTCCATGCTTTAGGTTGCGGTTGCATGGTTAGGGGTGTTAGATCTGATTTTTGTACCAAATGAGATATTAGTTTAAATGTTGTATTTGGGGACTTTGAGTCATGCCCGGATGCCGTTAAGGGTTGTATCTTAGTTACGCTCAAAATCTCATGCTTGTTAGATTGCGTCCGAATTGAATCATTAGCTTATCGTTCTTACTTTGTGTTGTTAGAACTTGTGCAATAATCGCCGTTAGGGCGTGTCCAAAAGTTGAAGGTTAGAGTTGCTAGAACTTGCTCATTTATTCAATAAATTCGGTCGTGCTCACTTGTTAAAAATATTGTCCATTTCCATTTAACTTATAGCTTGTGGTTCTCTTCCTTGGGTGTGAACCAAGACCAGCCCGTTTCATTATGAAGTTAATTGTTTATGTTAGCGTCAAATTAATCATTATGTTAGTATCAAATTAATCGCGTGTGGATAGGTATCAAATTAATTATGTATGTCTTTGTATCAAATTAATTAGGCCTGTTTCGGTGTCTAATCTATTCCTTTTGTTATGGTGACCAACTAATGGTACATGTTTAGCTGAGTGTCGAACTACGTGCATAATTATAGTATCGCTCTGTTTTCAACTTATTTATGTCAAATCACTAATCTGGGCAACTCGACGTTTAGCCCGTCGGTTTGTACTTAGGGTCTTAGGTGGGGTGCTCTAGTTGGAATAGGGTTGTGGTGACTTCTTGGTGGTTCATGGAACTACCAGTAAGGGTTTCTTTTCGAGTCACTTAGTGCTGGAGTAGGATGTGATTTTGAGGTGGGTCGGACCGATGCCGCCACCCTTGTTTTACTTCTTGTCTTATTAAGACAATGTGAGCTGTTTGATTGAGTTGGACTGATGCCACCACCACAGCACCTTGAGATGTTTAGGCCTGCTAGACGTGGTTGGACCGTTGCCACCAGTCTAGGCCCTTATTTCTGATTTTGTCCATCTCCAGTATTAGGTGACTCTTTCTGCTCTAGCTTTATGCTAGGATTTATTTATTTTACTAATCCTTCTTGCAGAGATTTGTGAGGCTTGACTTCGCCCGTGCACTTGGTGCACCCCTTTTTACTCACTCATGGCGAGTATTTTTCCTTCACTTGTTTACTTTAGCTCTTACCTGCTTCACTTCTTCCTTATACTATTGTTTCATTTTCATATACATATATTGCTTTGCTGAGGCGTTCTTTTCTTTGAATGCCTCAGGTTCAGGTTTATAGCCGACTGTGCGGCTAGGTTTTCTTATGGAGTTTGCTAGTGCTATAGCTGCTGCTGAGTTTTTCTTTTCCTCACTCCTGGGAGGTAGTTCCTTTAGACTTGTAGTACAGATATGCCTACTCACCAGTGAGTTCGTGTCAGTTGTTGGCGCCCACTGGTGGTTTCTCTTTTAGATGCTTTGTACTTTGCTTATACTGCTAGTTTTCCTGTTTTGGAGTTTATTAACTTGCTTCTGGGATGATTTATGTTAGGTTACTAGTTACTTTAAAACCTATAAAAGAAAACAATTATTATATCAAAAACATAGACATCATGTTTTCCTTTCTAAAAAGCTTAATCACTACTTTCAAAACCACGTAAAAGGTCATTTTCTATATATATCATATAAGTTAAATCTAGGGTCTTGCATAGCCTTAGGTGTCCCCTGGGGACGCTTATGCATTCTCTTAGGATGTTAAAAAGTGAATAGAGTATTTTCCGCTACGTACAAATATAATTTTGAAGGGGTGGACTAGATGATCCACGAAGCCGAGGGATACGACCTCTATAATATAATTGATTTTTCTCACCATTAAAGCTTTTGAATTTTCATAGTCTTAGTAGTTGGTGGTTGCCTGAGCGTCGGCAGTTATCCACTGTCCGACGTGGCATCACAACGCGCGTTTCCTTCTACTTTGATACTTCTTAATTTCGGAGAAAATGCGGGTTGTGACAAAGATGACTGTCTTTTACTCATGTGATAGTAGTGAGAACATTTTAAATGAAGTATGGTACCTAGATAGTGGGTGCTCAAGCCACATGTGCAATAATAAAAGGGTTTTTACTCACTTAGATGAAAATATTAACTCTCAAGTTCTTCTAGGAGATGGCACGTCAAAAGCTATAAAGGGAAAAGGAAACATAACAGTCTACTCAAAATCAGGATTGATAAAACATATTTCAGATGTTCAATATGTCCCGGGGTTGGCCCAAAATCTATTAAGTGTTGGCCAATTGATAAATAAAGGGTATAAGCTAATCTTTGATGACAAGTATTGCATCATCATAGATAAAGGATCTTCCCAAGTTGTAGCCAAAGTGAGAATGACTAATAACAAAGTCTTTCCCCTTACTTTACCTCAAGAACATCTGAACCTAACAACCACTGAAGATGTGTATTTCAAATGGCATCAACGATATGGACACTTGAACCATGATGATCTCAAGAAACTTCAGGGCAAGAACCTAGTCCTAGGAATACCAAAAATCAATTTTGACAAAGGTGTGTGCAATGAATGTGCTCTTAACAAAATTCACAAGCTACCTCACCCTCAACACTCCCTCAGAAGGACCTCCTTACCTCTGGAATTAATCCATGCTGACATATGGGGTCCATCCAGGACTCCATCCCTATCTGGAAGACACTACTTTCTTCTTATTGTAGATGATTGTACAAGACTAATGTGGATCTACATCATCTACAACAAATCTGATGCCTTCACCAAATTCAGTCACTTTAAAGCCAGGGTAGAAAATGAAACCAACTCCAAAATAAAAGCCCTAAGGACTGATAGAGGAGGTGAGTTTACAAGCTTAGAATTCAACAATTTCTGCCTTGAACATGGAATTAGACGGGAGCTCACAGTAAAAGGAACTCCTCAGCAAAATGGTATAGCTGAGAGGAGAAATAGAACAATAATTGAAATGACAAAATGCATGCTTCAAAGTAAACATTTACCCAAGCAGTTCTGGGGAGAAGCTGTGATAGCAGCTGTTTATATTCTAAACAGAAGTCCATGTCATGCTCTTCAAAATTCGACCCCTTATGAAGCATGGACAGGACAGAAGCCAAATGTAGATCAGCTCAAAATCTTTGGCAGTCTTACATACAGCTTAGAAAGCACCCCAAACAGAGACAAACTATCGGAGAAAGGAGAAAAAGGAATACTAGTCGGGTACAGTGAGGACTCAAAAGCTTACAGAATATATAATCCAAACTCTAAGAAAATGTTGATCTCACGAAATGTTATAGTCGATGAAGAAAATGACTGGGAATGGAATGTGGCTCAGGATCAGCCTCACTTACCTGTGGTTACAGAAGAACCAGAAGTAATTCCTGATTCTCTGCCATCCATACAAGGTCCAGGCAATAACAGCACCCCTGAAGCTATTAGTTCACCAGAAGTTCATCTCAATGATCCATGTGATTCATCACCTCCATCATCACCACAAAGATTTCGTTCCCTTTCTGATCTCTATTCCAACAATAGCAGTATTGCCCTGTTTGTCCGTGAACCAGCAGATTTTGAAGAAGCCTCAACTGGATTAAAGCCATAAAAGAAGAAATTCACGTAATAAATAAAAATGACACATGGGAGCTTGTCATACTCCAACAAGGAAAAACATCAATAGGCCTAAAATGGTTATTTAAAGTTAAGTATGATGACAAAGGGGCAATTTCAAAATATAAGGCACGACTTGTCGCAAAAGGCTATGCTCAAAAACCAGGCATTGACTTCTTTGAAACCTTCTCACCAGTTGCCAGGTTTGAATCAATTAGAACATTACTTGCCATTGCTGTTCAATCCCAATTTCCTGTACATCAAATGGATGTAAAATCGGCGTTCTTGAATGGAGACATAGAAGAAGAGATTTATGTGAGTCAACCACAAGGGTACATACTAGAAGGAGAAGAAAAGAAAGTCCTTAAGTTAAAAAAAGGCCCTTTATGGCCTCAAACAGACACCAAGAGCATGGTATCACAAAATAGATTCAGAACTTCAAATCATGGGCTTCACAAAGACCCAAAGTGAATCTGACATGTATGTTAGAAGAAAAGAAGAAGGGGACACTATCATAGTATGCATATATGTAGATGCCTTGTTAATCATAGGGTCAAATCCTCTAGTGATTAACAAATTCAAAACATACATTGCCACTAAATTTGAAATGACTGATCTTGGCATTGCCCGGTATTTCCTGGGTATTCAAATTCTTCAATCTCCTCTCTCAATGCTTATCTCACAACATCATTATGCCGAAGATATCCTCTACAGATTCAGAATGCAGGAATCAAAACCAGCAAAATCACCTATGATTACTGGGGACAAACTCATCAAAGAAGATGGAGAAGAAAAGGCAAACCCAGAAGAATACAAGAGTCTAGTTGGCTCCCTCATTTATCTAACAAACACACGTCCTGATATTGAGCATGCAATCAGCATTGTTTCTAGGTTTATGCAGGCTCCCAGCATCAAACACTTGGCGGCTGCAAAAAGAATTCTTCGCTACATCAACGGAACAAAGCATTATGGTCTGAGATTTGAGAAGGAAGAAAAGAATGAACTAATTGGGTATTGTGACAGTGACTGGGCTGGCTTCTCTGAAGATAGAAAAAGCACTTCTGGTTTCATTTTTTTTCTTGGATCAAAACCGATCTCCTGGAGTACAAGAAAGCAAAAAGTCATTGCCCTCTCATCCACTGAAGCCGAGTACACGGCACTGTGTGAAGCAGCAAAAGAAGCGGTGTGGCTGCGAAGATTATTACAAGAAATGAGAGAAGAAGAAAGCAAAGGTGCTGTAGAAATCAACATAGACAACACCTCCGCTATAGCCCTGTCAAAAAATCCCATCTCTCACAATAAAACCAAGCACATTGAAATTAAATACCATTATACCAGAGATTTGGTCGCCAGAGAAGAAATCAAGCTCAGATATTGTGAGACTCACCGACAAATAGCCGACCTTCTCACAAACCCTTACCAGTACCTCGATACATCGAAATACGAGCTAAAATGAAGGTGAGTGACTGCTCAGATTACGGGAGGGTGTTGGAATATAATCTGATCAGCAACCAAGAAGCTTTTACTGCAAGTGAAGGAGATAACAAGCTCAGAGGATCTGCAACAAACCACCGAAAGCAAGTTAGCCGCAGGAAGGAAGAAGAAGACACAACCTGACAAAAAAGGAATTATGGTTCCTCCTCCCTATGTATCAGCTTTTAATATTTTTTTGACTTTTGTAATGGGTCGGCTGCTTATATAAAGCCTTCCCCTCCTCTGTTTTTGGTGTGAGACATATGAAAGAAGAAGGAGAGTATTGTATGAGCAACAAATCCTTTTTTGTAACTCCTATCTGTATGAAATAGACTCCTATGTTTGAGTCTTCTAACAATAATGTGGCCTTTCAACTCTTTTTCTACCTCTCCATCTTCATCCTCCTTGCCTATATAAGATTAGCCGGAGCCATGGTTGGAGACTACTAAATTTTTGGGAAGTTTTAGGAGAGTTCTTACTGTTGTTTTTTATATTCTAAGTGGTAGTGTTGTACCTCTTTTTTCACGTAATTTTTTTAAGTATCTTTTTACTTGTACTCTTCTTTTGGAATATCAATAAAGTATATCTCTTTTCTTTTAAATTTTTAGTTCTTATCATGCAATATTTTTATTTATTTATGAATTCTTCTACTAACTAATTTTTCATTAGTACTCGTTTGAGATGATCCGAGGATGAGATAATCATATTTTTATTGTTATTTTCTTTTTCTCTTTGGTGGAATATTTTTGGTTTGTACTTGATTTTTATTGAATGAGATCATATCTTTGATATGTGATTATCATTTTTATTTTCGTACTTAAGTTAGCCGAGAGGCTCACGTACGAATTGATCACTCGAGGGCTAAGAGAATTTGTACGCAGCCATCGAGAGAGGGTGACATAATTCTTTTGGTTTGCAAGTTTCATAATTGAAAGTGAGTTTTAGGAGTTCTGTTTGAGAACAAAAGTTGGGGCAATTAACTTAAACTTTGTTGGGTAATCCTCGAGAGAGGATCGCTCATACTTCGGGAACCCTACAGTCAAAGTATTTTATTAAAGAAAATTAGGAGTTCTATTTTCTTTTGATTATTCTCATGTCGAGGTGAGGCGAGATCGAGTGCTAGTTTTTTTTTAAATAGTTCAAATCATCCTTTTTATTTATAATCTTTTCTTATACTCGCAAAAACCAACTCAAAATATGGTTAATAAGATAATAATAATTTTCTCAAAGTAAAAGTAATCGACACTCTCAGGTCTAATACGACCTTAATATTTTCTATATCTTATATTATAATCGATAAGGTACGTTTGCCTTTGTCAAAAATAGAATCAGAGAATATCTATCTTTTTACTTAAATCTGAAATTGTTCTCATCATATACCACCAGCAATAGCTCCCAGTGAGCATTGTTTGTCGTTATAAAGCCTAAGTCCTGGGGACTAGGTGCGTAGCATCTTAAGCTGGAGGGCCCGGTGTGCCTAACTTTGGTGACCTTGTGTGTCAACAGTAAGAGATAACATTGGTTTTCGTATTAACGGGCCGAGGTGAGGCTAACCTGCATCGTGCTGGTTGTTTGCGTTGATTGAGCCGGGAAAAGTTGATCCAAACCCATCCAATGTGAGTCGGTGAAGAGGTAGCTCCTTGGCACACCGGTCCTGGGGAAGTCTGGGTAGCGCAATGACGTGACTACCGGTAGTCGCTCAGTTGAACAATCTAAGTGAATGATACTTTAGATGGAGGTAGGACTTGAGGAGTACACCGAAAGTATGTCATGAGAGCACAAAACTTATGGTCATGTGAGTCATCGTTTTGTGGTGATTGTGCAAATATATATTGTTATACTGCTTGAATGCAGAGAAGGAGTACCATCGCCTCGAGAATGGGATGGGGTCATTATACCATTGTGGTCAATCAAAGCTGACCTGCGTTTTATTTTGCCACGTCTTTGTGGAATGTACCTGTGCAGGTGCTGGCGAGCCAAGCGGAAAATAGCGGGCTGAAACCCTATGATGTGTTGGCTCTCGAAGGACAAAGTTTGATGTTAATATCTTTCATGTATTGTCGGTCTATATTAATGTATGTAAACCATGTAGATATTTGTACACTTATGAAAGCATTTATGGCCTTAAGGCCAAAAAGAGTTGTGACATTTCATTCCTATAGTGTCGTGAACATTCTGGTTTTATTTGAATAAAATGCTTCTGTTTAGTGTACTTGATCTATGGTGTCTAGTTTGTGTTGATTACTCATTTTGTAAGGCTTTAGTTAGTTCGGTTAGTATGAGGTGGAGTCCCAGTCGGACCCGCTGGTAGACTCTTTGGAATGGGTGGGGCGTTACATCCGCACAGGCTTTGCGCGTTCTAGCGAACTCCCTCGAGTGGGCTACGCCTGCATATGAGCGGGATACACCTGCATTTGAGCAGGTTGCACCCACATTCGAGCGGGATGCGTCCGCATTCGAGCGAGCTGCTCCTGCTTTTGAGCGAGATACTCCCACGTATAAGCACTTACTTTTATTCAAAACATATACATATGAGTACTTAAAATGACTGTAAAAATATGAATTAATATTCCTATTTTATTTTGTAAAAAAGTGTACATTTTACCTAAAAAATCAGTTTCTCTCTCTGTCTCTCTTTCTCCCTCTCTCATGTAGGGATAAGAGGGCTATAAAGATTCTATCTACCTCTCCCCCCCCCTCTCTTCTCTCTTTCTTTCTCTCCATTGGATGGTTGTGACCAAAAGTTTGGTATATATTAGATGGTTAGATTAATTCTACAACACAAAACTAATTTTTTAATGTATATATATATATATATATATATATATATATATATATATATATATATATATATATATATATATATATATATATATATATATATATATATATAGGGTTTGAAATATATAAACTCAGCCATTTTTAGGAAAAAAAAAGTTTGAGTATGTATATGACATTTTTTAACACATTTTGTCCATAATTATCAAAGTGAAGTTTAAAGCATGTTTTAAAGCACATTTTGAAACCTTATAACATGCAAATCAGTAAGTTAATTCCTCATCAACCGTACAAAAAAGTGCATATTATACATCTTTTCATTTCTAAACTGATCCTAACTAGTAGGATGTCCTGGAAGCAATAATAAATAAATAAATTATCAATTAGAAGAATTATTAAAGCTTGTGTTGAATTGAGTGAGCAAATAAGCATTTAGAACATTTTAAGAGCAAGTAAAAGAATTATTAGTGCTGAAAACCTAAAATCACGAACCCTCTGTGCTTCCTCCCATCCTAAACTCATCAAAGTTCATTTTTCTAGATAACAATGACCACAAGTCCTTTTCTTACTAAGCAAGCTCATAGGAAACAAAATACAAAGCAGAAGCAAACACAAGACACCAAATTCCTATGTGAATACAATACTCAGAAATCATGATTTTTGATTTGGTCTTTTTGCACATTGTTAGCCTGCTCAAAGAGAACAAATGAACAAATAATAAAACTAATAAATATAGTTATAAACAATGAGAATAAGAGAACGTTGAGAAAATTACTTTATCTTTTTGGGGACGTTTGTTGAATAGTTCACTTTCCTGCCACATGTACTGCAAGTCTCTTTCTTTACTTGTACTTGAGAGCTCTCTATACCCGATTCAATTCATGATACACTTTTTGGTCTCCCTTTTGTTTTCACAATAAGAGGATCTCGAATAGAAATATCATACGAACTTGGATAAATTGGAGTTGAACCAACTTGGTTGGCAATACTTATTGGTTATGAGTAATTGAATGAATCCCTTATATTCTCAAACAATTCATTTAGTGTTGACATAACATGTTCATATGCTTCCTTTGATGCAGTTGCATGATTAAAAATATTTGTTTGGTTATTAGTTAGCTTCCGTTTCATCATGAGTGTCACAATATCACTATTATCAACCAAATTTTCATTATTCGAATGACTTCTAACAAAAATAGACCATCTCTTCAATAGATATTGATCAGGAATACTTTGTAAATGCTTCTTAGCAATCACTATGTGCAGAATGTGTTTGCATAAAAATTCATCTGTCTCAAATTTAACACATTCACAAATTACTTTTGTGTTGCAATCATCATTGTTGAAGCCAAGAAAATTCCCTACTCCAAAAATCGGATCAAGGCAGACTGAGGTTACTGATTCTGCAGTCTGACGTCACAGTTCAAATGACTAGCGCGAGAGAGAAGAAACTATCTATAAGCACACCCCAAGTGCTCTAGCAGGGAGGTCCCACCACGTATCCTGAAGTTTGGGAGAAACTTCCCCTCCGCAACTAAAAGGCTGGACGAGGTACTAGACAGGCATGGACTTGGCGAGTATCCACTTGGGGGGACCTCCACCTCTTCCAAAGAGTGCCATTTCTAGTACCCTAGGGGTCTATTTATAGAGAAATCTGGGGGGGGGGGTATATGCGAGTATCCAGCTACTGCCAGCGAGTTCTAAGGATATACTCACCCAAACTCACGAGATACTCGCCCAAACTCGCCTCTGCTAGCCCAAGCTTGCCTTTGCTCGCCCAAGCTCGCCTCTACTCACCCATACTCGCCCAAGCTCATCTCTGCTCGTCCAATCTTGCCTCTGCTCGCCCAATGGTCTGCGAATAGCCGTCTACTTAGGTACTTCTGATCTCGACGAATTATGAGTTATACAATCATAGATGACATTACACCAATTGCTTGCATCCTCGCAAGAAAGGTCAACTCTAAATATTATAATGGTACAAATTATATTTACTTTTTCATACAAACATTCTAAACTCTGTTTGAATTCTTGTTGAAAAAGTTCTAACATATTTTTGGTATAAAAATATGTTGCAAATCTTTCAAGTCCATAACTGGTCAACAAATTAGTCATTGAATTCAAGGTGTTGAAATCTTCTTGTTCTTCATCATGATTTCGTGAATGCAATGCCTTTTCGTATTGAGTTATAAATTCTAAAAATTGTGTTTTAGAATTTACAAAACCATCAAAAAATGTATTGATGTTTTTTGCTTCGACCACTTGATGTCATTCCCACAACAAATAATCTTTTAAATAAGATGAAACCCAATGTTGTCTTCGTTCCCACTTCTTTGGCAACCAACTATTATTTTGAATGTTGTACTTTTGAATAAATAGTTTTCATCTCAGTTCACTTGTGCTCATATCATTACTATTAAACCATTCATAATAATCTTTCTTGAAATCCCCGAAAATGTCTTGGATTTCAAAAACATGCTAAACCAGGTGTTTTCCTATATGCCATGAGCAAAATCTATGACGCGTGTGCGGAAAAACTCTTTTAATTGCATTGTGCATTGCTCCATCCATATCGATAATTATAACTTTAGATGCTTTATCAAACATACATTTTAACCACTTATTGAACAACGAATAAAAAAGATTCTTCTGTTTCATTTGTTAATAAAGCACAATCAAATAAAATTGACTATTTATGATGATTTACACCTGTAAAAGGTGCAAATGACATCATAAATTTATTGGTTTTATAAGTAACATCAAACACAACAACATTCTCAAATGTTAAAAAATCATTTCTTGACCTTGAGTCTGCCCAGAAAAATGAATGAATGACTAAATTTAAATCCAACTCAATGTCAAAGTAGAAATTTGGATTTAACTCTTGCCGCTTATTTAAATATGCAAACACTGAGACACATTCATTCCTTATATTATTCTTTCGGTGTTCACTCAAATGCATTGAAACTTTTTTTTTTGTAAATATTGAACTGTTAATATTTGTTTAATTAAAATCCTTGCAATCTTAGCAAGACTCATTACAACACTATAAAGTTGATCCATCAATTTTTAACTTCCCTATCTTTGTGAAATATATTATGTGAGCGATGTCCCTTAGCTTTTCTTGGAGTGTCTAACTCATGATTATGCTCCCTTATAAATCTAGTGATAACCCATTTATCATCCTTATTCTTACGAATATCTAATTTGACCATGCAATTTACTCTTGTCAATCGATGTGCTCTCCTCAAAGATCCTTCTCCCTCTTTAGAAGTTTTAAATCCATACTTATTACATTAGAACCTTTTGGCAATAATGTCTCTTGAAGTAAATGATTTAGAAGTTAAACATTTCTTAATTCCAAATCCGAAATTAAGATCATAACTATTATAAAATCAATATGCTTCATCAACACTTTCAAACACAAAAAAAAAGGTTCTCTAACATTGGGCTCATTAGAATTTGTATTCGTTTCAGCTTCAACAACATCCATACTTTCAGCATTTGATGAATCATAAGTCATTATGAATGACCTGAAGCTCTAAATTAAAAGTAATCAACACTATAGAATACCTAATCATTATAAGCAAAGAATTGAGAGCTTACCAAAATTGGAAGAAGAAATACGACAATAGTGCACTGATTCAAAATGTGTAATCTTTCAATGACTAAAATATTGCAATATCTCAATGTCTTTACAACCAGAGGAGAGTAACTGAAACAAAATTTTGAAAGCATCAAAAAAACCTGTACAGCACAAATACTCTAATGATAACTTTATTCATTTCAAAGAACAGAAACATTGTAGAACCTATATAGTACAAATATGTGAAAATTGTAGCCCTTTACAAATAGAAGAAATGCTCCCTAATTAAGAGGAAGTCAACAACAAACCCCAACTACTTATTTCAATATTCATGAGTCAAAAACTCGATCAAATGCATTATAGTCAATAGAGAAATCGATACTAAAGTTATTACTTTATAAGCAAATTAAACAATTCAACTCAACCCACAAAAGCCAGATCGGAAACACCTGATTCAATAGAATAGAGGGTACTGAATAACGAAATCCCTCATCACAAGAAAAAAATACCCAGATCGGATTAGATTAAAAGAGTTGGAGAGGAAGGATGAGAACTTGCGGTAAGTGGTGCCGTCATCCTCGACAATCAACTTGTTTGCATTCTTCGGCGATTACATCGTGAATTTCCTCACGAGTAAGTCTTCCAATTGCATTCCCGAAGCATGCTGCTTTCGGGCGATGGTGGTGATGCCAAGCTTCAGATTTCTCGGCAAGATGGATTGGGTGCACTGAGCTGACCTCGTTGGAGAATTATTCTTCAAGTATGTGGTGCTCACGAGCAAAGCTCTCGGTCGGAGAGCGATCCGGAGCTGGAGGAGGCGGACTGCCTTGCTCAGGGGAAGCATTAGGAGCTCGTGTTGCTCATCTCTTCCTAGGAGCGTGAGCATTTCAGTTTGATGCTCTTCCATCTGGCTCATGTGTCCCTCCAATGGCGCAATGAGTGCGTTCATGTCCTCTTTCATAAGAGGTGTGCTAACAAGCGAGTGGTCCAGAGGGAGCTTGATTGACGTGCTCCACAGTGATTGATCCTTTTGTAGTGCGGGTAGCTCTTCTTGCTATTTAATGTTCGTCACGAGTACGACCATTAAGCGAGTATTGCCTTCTGATTCTCTTTGCAGAGTTTGGGAACACCTTTCGATCTCCAAACGATGTCATATTGTTGCGGGTTACTCAAAACACTCGTAAACTTGTCGAAATGAAGAGTCTTAGCTCAGGAGCGGTTTGACGTGCATACAGTCAAAATAGAGAAGACTAACAGCTGACAAAGAGACTTTTTAACGTAATAAACTCTAAAAGGATGAAAACCATGTGGTTGGTTCGGTGCTGACAAAATTCCACTAATTCTCTGTGTTATAAGTTGCTACGTTCTCGAGGGTAACCTGCAACTGCTCGTTACAATGAAATTTAACGAAATGTGAAGGTGAATTTTTTACAATGGAATTTAATGAATGTGAAGGGGAAGCATTCAAGTCAACTTCGAAGGATGTCTTCGAAGGGGAGGGAGATCTCCAATGGGAAATTTGAACGTCAAGGGAGAACTCCGAAGGATCTTCAAAAGAGCTCTCTCAGACGCTGAATGCAACGTGTCCTGAAATGAAGCCTATGAACTTCTTTTATAGTTTTTTATAGAGGCAGATCGGTAATTGCGACATTGTAACCACCATAACTACCAAACAGACAAATCATGTTTCTCGATCCGGAGCACACGAATTGCCATTTTTGCACATATGATGGTCTTGCCCCTAGGCAGTTTGGGAAAATTTGTTGGCGGTGATGTTAAGGAATTAACTATGAGTTGCAAACTGTGAGCCACGAACTGCGAGTGAGCTTCAAACTGTGAGCCGTGAACTGCGAGGAGCGAATTGCAAATTGTGAACTGTGTATCTCAAATTGCAAACCGGGAACTCCGAGTCACGAACTACAAAATGCGAGCTGTAAACTTCGAGCTGCGAACATCCACGTTGTTCTTGCAAAAGGAGGCGTGGCAGGCGTAGCATGACAACAATAGCTCGATGGTATGTATGGCGTGGAGGTTGCTAAGTTTGGACAGGTGCCTCACGGCAGCTACCGCGCAGCGGTAGCTCCCACACAGCGGTATGTGTCTTCCCAGAAGTTGTCGTACTAAGGTGGTTGCGGTAGGCGCCTTACCGCGCACGGCCATGCTTTCCGCGCACACCCAATTGTCGTAACAAAAGTGCGAGGGGAGACCAATGGAAAATATTGCGACATTGGCATGCGAGCGGCGGGCAAAGCTTCATGCGAGCGGAGCCTGCCTGGACGCATGAGAAGCCCGCCAGGATGCAGGAGAAGCCCGCCAGGATGCGGGAGAAGCCCGCCAGGATGCGGGAGAAGCCCGCTAAGATGCAGGCAAAGTGCGCCCGAAAGCATCGAGCACGGGCAAAGCCGTCCAAAGATGCTGTTTATATATTTCACCTTAAATTCAACAATATTTGCATTTATAATCATTATCCTACCCAACATCCCACTTATCACCAAAGTTTTCAGATTCCTTTTAACATGAGGATTATAAAATTGAAAACGATTGGAATTTATTTCAAAATCAATTTAAATTCGAATTGATTTTGCCTAAAAAATATTATAGAAAGAAACACACTGGTGTTTCCGGTTCTATTTTTCCCAAGAACCTATAAAATGTTGTCTCCTAGCTTTGGCAGCATCTGCACGCGCATCGAAATCGACGAGGTGCGCTTCTGTCTAGTTTCTTTTCGTTCGAATTTTGTCGATATTTTTTCTCTTTTCCGCCGCCGCCGCGGCCGCCGCGGCCGCCGCCGCGGCCGCCGTCTCCGCTTCCGCATGTGTTCACGTCGTCGATTGCGATATTCGTATTTTTTGGGATATGTAGATTTCTCCCTATACTAATATTAGCCTCTGGATTAATTTCCTTTCACTTGTTGGAGCTTAATGCGTTGATCAATTCCCTGATTTATGATAATTTCATTTTTTTCATAGTTTGGATTAGGTTTTGGTCGAATTCCGAAGAGTAATGCAGAGAGAGAGAGAGAGAGAGAGAGAGAGAGAGAGAGAGAGAGAGAGAGAGAGAGAGAGAGAGAGAAATTACAGAGAAATGAGAATGGAAATCATGCTGTTCTTGAATTAATGTTCTGATGTTGCTCAGCTTGGTTTTCTTATTATCTCCCAAGAGAGCAACAGAATGACTGAAGGAAAAGTAGACTGGGATTTGGCTTTGATTGATTTCTTTCTTGCTTTGCCAATTGATTTTGTGTTCACAGGGAATGTGTGTGTGAAGGCTAGTGCGTGTTGATGGGTTTGGATCAAATGTTGGAAGAATTGAGATGCAAAGAGAGGGGGAAGCAAAAAAGCCAAATATAGATTTGTAGGAGAGGAACCAACACTTTATTTTAAGACAGAGGGGAAGCAGAAGCACTTCTACATCTAGCACTGGGGACCTCATAGAATAATATCCTAATTCTAAGCCATCTTTTGTTTCATTCCTTGTAGAACAATCACAAAAATATAAGATCCCTTCACATAGTAAAATTGTAAGTATAAGAATGAGAGCATTTATAGTTGCAAGAGGATAAAAGTAAAATCATTTATAGTTACAAAAGGATAAAACTCAGAATAGTACCAGAATAGAGATTAGAGAGAATAAAGATTAAGCAAGAATGAGAGCATTTATAGTTGCAAAAGGATAAAACACAGAATAGTACAATAATAGAGAATAATGGTAAAATACAAGTTTCCAAAAGTAAGTTCATAATTCCTCCAATGAAATTCTTGCATCCCGAGTAAATTTGATGTGATAACAGGATGGCCGGAGCTTACCTATTGGTAAATACTAGACGCTACGAGTTGTATGTGATTGGTTATGTCATAACGATCAGCCTTATAAAGATGAAGCAAAAAGTAGTCATCTAATAGAATACAATGTGGGGCTAGCTGTGTCCTCTAACTAGTCTTAAAATTCATGTGTTCTGGAAATTAATAAAATTACATTTAAATAGAATGGTATTAAACCAAGAAGTATTTCAAACTGAAGTATCACATTAGTTCCAACAATCCAGTGAACAACAAAAGTTCTTATTTATCTTTGAATATGCAGTGTGCTAGAATTCTATAGTGAATGTTGTGCTAGTTAACCCTAGAGTAACAAATTTGATTTGTCATCCATCCTTAGGACTCCGAGAAACAAAATATTTGCCCATAAACACTATGTTTAATCTTATGACCCGCATAAGGCTAAACATCAAGCAAAAATTCGAATTGCCTAATCAAATACTTTAAAGAAATATCAAAGTAAGGTCTAAATCCAATGTTATTCAAAGGCATATATAGGCCAGTTAAAGTAAACTAGATTCATCTAACAATAAATGAACCAAAAATCTAGTCTACCATGCGACTAAGTCATGAAAATTGTCACAAGGATAAAGAGTAGATTGCAAGCCTACAATCAAAATAAGACGACTCAATCCATGTACCACGAACATTTACCGGAATATATATATATATATATATATATATATATATATATATATATATATATATATATATATATATATATATATATATAGTTATTATCGTGTGATATAGGTTTACCTAGTAAAATTTTAGATTGCCTTGCAACTCCATCTTCCTAACAGCACGAATGCGCAAAGAGATGGGAAGAATAAAAAAGAAGTGAGGGAGCAGGACAATTTGTTACATGCTTTTGTAATATTTCAGCCACTCCACCAGCATGATTCATGCTCCTCTATCTTGTAGGGTAAGAAGAAGAAGCACAAATGATTTCACTTCAAAACTTCAGCAAGAATGACATTGACAAGCTTATGCGACATGCTTAGCAAGTTAAGTTCAAGGCTTACATGATTTCCTCTTTCTCGAGTTTTCTTTCAATGTCATACTCAACTGCTGATTGAATTTTAGTTTTCCTGTAAGAGGACATTTTCTTATAGCTGTTTCTCACAACAACAAAAAACACTTCTCTTATTCAAAAAGCAGAAATCAGATATCAGATACTAAATCGTTTTCTTTGTTTGAAGAATAGATTTCTTTGGTGATCATTTTCCAACACTTGGATAATTGTAATAAAGTTTTCGTGTATGTTTTGAGTTAGTTCAAGAGTGAAATACGAGGAAACTGTTGAATGTGGGCTCGGTCTACTCATGTGAGTATCCTGGGCCGGCCCACACCCGGACTGCAGTCCGCACGCTCCAACCCCTCTTTTATAAAGGTGGTCGGTGGTTCGATGCCCGGCCTCAACAATTCGTCATAGCGTTGTAGTGCACCTGGGAAGTCCTGTGATGGATGTGTTGTGGGCATGCATATGAAAAGGGGTTGGAGTTGTTAGATGATGTATATATATAACATACCTTGTGTGGAGAAGTGTGAGAAAATCCATTCTTCCTATCATGGTATCAGAGCGACTCTAGGGTTTCACGTGCCTATGCGGTCTGTCCTCTCCAGTGATCGATCCCGCACAGATTTTCTCCAACGTGAAATCTCGTCGAAGTGTTGCTGCTGGGCCGTCATTGACCTCGGCAAGACCTAACCCGACGACCCAGAGCAACGACTCTCTCACGACGCAGTTCCTCCGCCACAATGCCGCTACTACTGGGTCGACGTCGACTACAGAGACACTATTCCGTTGATCCAGAGCAGCGTTGGAGCTGTCGACCTCCTGTACATTTTGGTTCCCTCGACGCCAGAGCCGCTGGAACTTGGGATCTAACAGTTCTATCTTCACCTCCAACAGATTGTTCTTCGTGGGTTGCTGCACATCTTCGTCCTCCTCTTCATGGCACCGCTTCTCGCCGATAGACACGCCGAAGAGCATCAGAACAAGCAGCTTCTCCTTTCTCCCGACGTCGGATCCTGCAGCTCTCGCTGCTCTCATTCTCCTCGACGAAAAACGTTGTCCCCTGCAGCCCGAAGCCAGCTCACCTCCATTGCAGTCCGTAGCACGCTGTTCTCCGTTGTCTATTACAGCCCGTCTGACTTCGCTGCTTTCTGCTTTTCAGTCGATTTACTGTGATCCCGATCGCTCGTATTCAGCATTGATTCGCTCGATCCTTGGATCCGATTTAGCCGATCCGCGACTTTTGACACTCCCACTCGTTTTCGCCGAGCCCGTCTGCTGCCTCCTGTAGCCCGCATATCACTACCAATCTTCTTCAATGCCTCCTGCAGCCCGCCGGACTCCGCCGGCCTTCTCCGTCTTCTATTGCTTCGATGGCATTGTCTCGCATCGCTTCTGCCTCAGTCGGCGGTCTCCGCTCCTGCAGGTATCTCTCCCTCCGATTGGTTGCTTGACTCTGGAGCGTCTTTTCACATGACCTTTGATGCTACACACCTTTTGTCTTGTCAGCCCATCTCCTCTGCCCTTAGTATCATGGTTACAAATGACACCATTCACCCCATCACCAGTCGTGGCCTCCTTCATACCAACTATTTCATATTCCCGATGTTGCTTACATACCTCAGTTATCCATAAACCTTATATCTGCCAGGCAGCTCACATCCTATGGTTGTCTGGTTACCTTTGATGAGTTTACATACTGTGTGTAGGATCGTCAGACTGGGGCACTCCTTAGAGCTGATCGTTGTCATTGCGGGGTGTAAGTTCTTGATTGTCTCCACCTTCCATCCATTTCATCGTCACCTGCAGCTTTCTTCCTTTGTCTTTCTTTAGTGGGTTTTGCTCAGTGACATCACCGTCTTGGTCATCCCAGTAGTTCACGTCTAGCTTCTCTCATCAGTCACGGCTTCCTTGGTCGTGTCTCTATTGATCGGTCTCACTTATGTTCGGGTTGTAAGCTCGGTAAACAGCTATGAGTGAGACCCGAATGAAATAAATCAAAAGGACGCGTCTAGTGAGTCCAGGTCTCAGCGTCCTTTTGATTTAGTTCATTCTGATGTATGAGGACCTGCACCTTTTGTATCCAAGGGTGGACAATGACATTATGTTCATTTCGGATCTATGTTACCTTTTTTATTATGGTGTGCATACTATTTTCTGCTTCTATACACATTTTCCATTCTGACTCAGGGGGGAGCATCTCTCTCATGCTTTTCGAGATATGCTAGCTACCCACGACACTCTCCCTCAGCTTGCCTGTCCAGGTGCACATGCTCAGAATGACACCTCTGAAAGGAAGCATCGTCATATTATTGAGACAGCTCACACCCTTCTTATCTCCTCTTACATTCCTCCTCATTTCTGGGATGAGGTTGTTTCCACTATTGTCTATCTTATTAATCTGCAGCCCTCCACTTTCTTTCAAGGTCAGTGTCCTGTTGAGTGTCTGTACTCTCGACCCCCACCTTACACTCATCTTCGTGTTTTTGGATGTCGATGTTATGTTCTACTCTCTTCGCGTGAGCGTACTAAGCTCTCTGCTCAGTCTGTTCCTTGTGCCTTTCTTGGATACAGTACTGAACATAAGGGCTATCAATGTTATGACCCTATTGCACGTCGACTTCACATCTCACGCGATGTTACCTTTGATGAGTCTCACCCTTTCTTCGTGTCGCCTGTCCACTCAACCTCACACTCTTCCATTACCCCCTCTGACGTGCAGTTCTCACTCTTCCCATCTCTTTGACTCATGTATCCTCCCCTCTGATATGTCCACCTCCTCTTCCCTTGCCACAGTCTACTTCGTCACCTCCTTCTACCTTACCGCAGTTTACTTCATCTCCTCCCCCTTCCTTGCCGCAATCTACTATGTCACCTCCTCACTCCTCTCCTCCGTCACACACTTCTCCCTCTGATGAGCTGTCCACTTGGGACTGCATTTCTCCTCTTCTTTATCACTATACTCTCCGTCCTACTCTTCCTCCTATCTCCTCGCCTTCAGTGCACCCAGACTTAATGCCTACCTCCTCCAGCGGGTGCCCTGTGGATGATCCTCCTGTGCGCCGCAACCCACCTCGTGAGAGGCATCCTCCCGACCGCCTTAGCCTTGCTACCCTATCGTTGGATCAACCCGCCCTTCCTGCTACTGTCTGCAGTACTCCAGAGCCGACTTCCTACCGTGAGGCTGACCAGATACCTGAGTGGCAGGTTGCTATGTCTGCTGGGTTGGAGGCGCTTGAGCACACTCGTACATGGAAGCTTGTTCCTCTTCCACCTGGTGTTGTTCTCATTACTTGCAAGTGGGTCTTTAAGGTCAAGACTCGCTCCGATGGTTCTGTGGAGAGGTACAATGCTCGATTAGTTGCTCGTGGTTTTTAGCAGGAGCAGGGGAGAGACTATGACGAGACCTTTTGATGTAAGGTAGGCTATGAGGATGCGCAAAACCGAGGCTACTAGGGGCAAAGTGTAGATGCAACACACAAACCTTAGTCTAAATGCAATGCAACCGTCGGTGACGGCGACGATTAATTTTGACTAATAAAAATATAAACACCACACAAGATAATTAAAGAACAAAAGACAAGCATTCAATTTTGCAAAATTTAAATGACTTTCCTCCGCTAGGAGGGCCGCGATTAAGCGTGCGACGAATAATTCCCACCTGCAAATTATAATTGTATCGCAACAAAGTTCTACAGGTACGAGTCCAAGAAAAACACAATAAATAATCCAATAATAATGTCAAATCATATAAACTGATACAACAAGAGGCTCACCAAAGTAGCGGGCTGACCGAGACACTGAAGATTTTGGTTTTGGAGGCGTAGATCGACGATTAAAGGTGGAACCAATGGCGTAGAAATGATGACGGTGGCTGTCCTCAGTGATGGGTGATAGGTGATGAGATCGGACAAGAAATGTGTAGATCCGACCACGTACGAGTAAATCCGTGCAGGGGAAGGGTAGATCCACTGTTTTGGGTCGGATCCGGGCTAGGGAGTGGAGTACGGGTGGTGGAGGAGTTTGAGCACCTAGAAGCTGTCACCTAGGATTCCACGACATCGACACCGGGGAGTGATCACTGATATTCGGGAAGAAGAGTCTCCAAAATTCTATAATGTCTCTATTCAGCCCCTAACACCTCTATTTATAATAATAAGAAGACTCAGACATCCCAATCAACGACTATGATTGACCGGTGAGAAAAATACATAAATACAACAATAATAAATCAAAATATATAAAGTAATATATGATCTCGACCCGCGACGCAGATCCGGACACATCCGCAGAGTCGGATCGGCCATCCGGTCAAGTCCTCCTGCGCGAATACACGAGCGTGGGTCCCACCTTGCGGCGAACCCCTCCTGGTGCATGATCTGATGGATCCCCATCAACTCCCCCCGACTGAAAAGCCTTCATCTCCGATGAATGGAGACGATCGTACTGAAGTCCAGGGGCGAGTTGATCGAGCTCTGCCGGTAGTATCCAAGCGTCATCCGGGGGTTGTTGAGACTAGATCGGGTAAGAGGAAGGCTGGTCGGGGGTTAAGTGGGCTGGATCGGGAAGGATAGGGGTTGGATTTGGGCTGGTTTGCTCAGATCTGTGCCGGAATGGATGTGGGGGCTGTTTTGGAAGTGGTTCCACGTGATTGTGAGGGTAGCGCAAGAGGGAGTTTGGAATTTGATGGCCACTCGTGTAGGGGCAAGGGGGAGGGGCAGCAGTAGGGGAGACGATCGTACTAAAGTCCAGGGGCGAGTTGATCGAGCTCTGCCGGTAGTATCCAAGCGTCATCCGGGGGTTGTTGAGACTAGATCGGGTAAGAGGAAGGCTGGTCGGGGGTTAAGTGGGCTGGATCGGGAAGGATAGGGGTTGGATTTGGGCTGGTTTGCTCAGATCTGTGCCGGAATGGATGTGGGGGCTGTTTTGGAATTGGTTCCACGTGATTGTGAGGGTAGCGCAAGAGGGAGTTTGAATTTGATGGCCACTCGTGTAGGGGCAAGGGGGAGGGGCAGCAGTAGGGGAGACGATCGTACTAAAGTCCAGGGGCGAGTTGATCGAGCTCTGTCGGTAGTATCCAAGCGTCATCCGGGGGTTGTTGAGACTAGATCGGGTAAGAGGAAGGCTGGTCGGGGGTTAAGTGGGCTGGATCGGGAAGGATAGGGGTTGGATTTGGGCTGGTTTGCTCAGATCTGTGCCGGAATGGATGTGGGGGCTGTTTTGGAACTGGTTCCACGTGATTGTGGGGGCTATGAGGATGCGCAAAACCGAGGCTACTAGGGGCAAAGTGTAGATGCAACACACAAACCTTAGTCTAAATGCAATGCAACCGTCGGTGACGGCGACGATTAATTTTTACTAATAAAATTATAAACACCACACAAGATAATTAAAGAACAAAAGACAAGCATTCAATTTTGCAAAATTTAAATAACTTTCCTCCGCTAGGAGGGCCGCGATTAAGCGTGCGACGAATAATTCCCACCTGCAAATTATAATTGTATCGCAACAAAGTTCTACAGGTACGAGTCCAAGAAAAACACAATAAATAATCCAATAATAATGTCAAATCATATAAACTGATACAACAAGAGGCTCACCAAAGTAGCGGGCTGACCGAGACACTGAAGATTTTGGTTTTGGAGGCGTAGATCGGCGATTAAAGGTGGAACCAATGGCGTAGAAATGATGACGGTGGCTGTCCTCAGTGATGGGTGATAGGTGATGAGATCGGACAAGAAATGTGTAGATCCAACCACGTACGAGTAAATCCGTGCAGGGGAAGGGTAGATCCACTGTTTTGGGTCGGATCCGGGCTAGGGAGTGGAGTATGGGTGGTGGAGGAGTTTGAGCACCTAGAAGCTGTCACCTAGGATTCCACGACATCGACACCGGGGAGTGATCACTGATATTCGGGAAGAAGAGTCTCCAAAATTCTATAATGTCTCTATTCAGCCCCTAACACCTCTATTTTTAATAATAAGAAGACTCAGACATCCCAATCAACGACTATGATTGACCGGTGAGAAAAATACATAAATACAACAATAATAAATCAAAATATATAAAGTAATATATGATCTCGACCCGCGACGCATATCCGGACACATCCGCAGAGTCGGATCGGCCATCCGGTCAAGTCCTCCTGCGCGAATACACGAACGTGGGTCCCACCTTGCGGCGAATTCCTCCTGGTGCATGATCTGATGGATCCCCATCAACTCCCCCCGACTGAAAAGCCTTCATCTCCGATGAATGGAGACGATCGTACTGAGTCAAAGTCCAGGGGCGAGTTGATCGAGCTCTGCCGGTAGTATCCAAGCGTCATCCGGGGGTTGTTGAGACTAGATCGGGTAAGAGGAAGGCTGGTCGGGGGTTAAGTGGGCTGGATCGGGAAGGATAGGGGTTGGATTTGGGCTGGTTTGCTCAGATCTGTGCCGGAATGGATGTGGGGGCTGTTTTGGAAGTGGTTCCACGTGATTGTGAGGGTAGCGCAAGAGGGAGTTTGGAATTTGATGGCCACTCGTGTAGGGGCAAGGGGGAGGGGCAGCAGTGGCTTTGGAGGGTGGAGGGGTGGCCGACGACAGGCTGTAGGGGTGCTCGGAGGGGGTAGTGGCCTGCTGGGCAGAGGGGAGAGAGAGACGGCCTATTGGATAGAGGGAAGAGGGCGGCGGCAGGAAGGAGTAGGGCGGAACCCTTGGCCGGCGGCTTTGGAAGGCTACAGGAAAGGGGAAGGGGGTGTGACTGTGTAGAGGAGTGGCAGCAACCAAATGACCGGCTGCTTTGGGGCTTTGGGGTTTTGGGGCTGCGGCTGGTGGTTTTTGGGAAGAGAACGGTGGCTGGACAGCAAAGGCAAAACAGGGAGAAGGGAGAAAATAACAAAAGATACACACTTACCCAAGGAGTCGTCACCAAGGGGGGGGCTCCATGGAGTCAGTACCGTGTAGGAGATCACCGGAATAAAGGGATTTTTTCTCCAAACATTCAACAATGAGGATGACGGCAGTCCTAAACCTTATATTTATAAGAAATAAAATTAGGGCACCCGAAATCAATAACTATGATTGGCCGTGATCTCAGAGCCAAAACTACATGAAATAAAAACCGAAAAGTACAATGATATATATGAAATTGATTCGCAACACGAATCCAGACGTATCCACAGAGTCAGATCGTTGATCCAGGCATGACATATATGATAAGTCGCCAAAACAGTCCCAAATGGGCCCAAAGCTCGTCTTCGTCTCTATTCCACATCAATCTCCCCGAGCTGAAAGAATTCATCTCCCGATGAATAGAGATCAAAATTCTCTCGCTATATGTCAGGTAAAACTCAAAGAGGCCCACCAAAGGTCGTCCAAGTATCGTCGCTGGAAAAGTGTCCTCGCCAATCAACTTCTCCGGACTGAAAGCTTCCATTTCCGATGAATGAAGACGGTCGTACTGAAGTCGAAGTCCCGGGACGAGTCGATCAAGCTCCGCTGAAAGCATTCAGGTGTTGTCTGTTGAAACCGAAAATTCGGTCTCTGTGGAGTTCACCCTTAGAGAAGGGGTGATCGCGCACTTACTTCTGCCCTGTGAGACAAATGACCGAGGAAATGGAACAAGGAACATACCCAAAGGCTCGATGTGGAGGTCCCACCACACACCCGGAAGATCATAGAGCGCTTCCCCTCCTTAGCCAAATGTCGAGCTAAGGCTACCTCAGAAAGTTCTAGCAGACCGGGGCACTAATGAGAACGTCTCTTCTGAGGTACCCCCTTGGGTCTCTTTATAGTTTTCTGAAGGCGGCCTGCAAATAGCCAACCTACGCTGTTCTAAACATCTATATGCAGCCAAAAGTGGGTCTGCTAATAGCGTAACTCCGCTGTTCTAACAAGCTATTTGCACCCCCCAACAAGGGCATTCATGTAATTTTGCCTCTAGGCCCCACCGGGCAGGTTCAAAGGATCAGGAGGTCAGCTCACCACAAGTTCGTCACCTTGCTGGGCGGACGCGAACTCGCCCCCGCAGCTCGCCTGTCAACCTTGGGCGAGCGCGAACCAGGCCCCCGCAGTCCGCGAGGTCCTTGCTGTGAGGCGGGCTGGTGACCCGGTCGTCTATGGGAGAGCTCCGTTCGACAAACGCCGAGATCCGTTCGACGAACTCTGATCTCAACTCAGGCTTAGTTTGACGAAAGCCAAGCTCAGTTCGACGAACTCTAGGCGGACGCAGGCTGGGTGGGCCAGCTCGCGCAGCTCGCCCCTAGCTTTGGCAGGAGCGAGCTGGCCATTCTGAGTTTGCCCGCATGCTGCTCTGGCGCGGGCTGGTTGCCCTGATCCGCTCGCCTGACCTGGAGGACCTACTCGACGAACACGGGGTTCTACATCGTCTATGAAGAGTCGTCTACGCCGGCGAACTAGGTAGCGACACACAAGACTGTATGTAGAGGGGGCAGACTCATGCGTAATGATCTCAGTAATAAGCTCATCTCTCAACACACTAGTGGAAGGATCCGATGGGATCCGAGGTGTCAATGGTGGAGCAGGTGGGGACAGGATCCCTGGTAAGTGGGGATCAGGGACGGGCTGAGCACGGAGCAATGAAAGTGGTGGCAAGGGCTCGGGGGTAGACTGAGTGGTGAGTGGTAAAAATTGTGATGAAGTCTCGGGAGGGCCGCCAAGATGTGGGCATGAATACTCATGAGGTGCAAAGTATGACATCAGGTCCTCGACATTGAATACAGTATGGGTACCCATGCTCGCGGGGATGTCCAACTCATAAGCATTTGTCCTGATGCGTCTTAGGAATAAGTAAGGGCCCATTCGTTGAACGCTCAAACTTTTAGCAAGCCTCGTACGGAGGCTCACAACGCAGATTCTTACCATCACCTGCTCGTCTTCATGAAGTACTTGTACTTGCCCATGAACATCCACATGCGATTTACAAGATTTATTACCAATATGGATTATTCGTCTGACCAACTCATGACATATACGCAAACGATGAACAAACAACACAACCGACTCATGCAATTGATGGCGAAACGACTCAACAGACTCACGCAAATGATGCAAATGAAACATGACAGACACTACATGCTTTCGATCGGAAAATCTTGCGATGATCTGGGTGTCTATAAAATGTGGTGGCCGATCGGGTAGCTCTCTCGGTGGAGTGTAGAAAAACTCATCCCGTGTGTGACAAGTGTTCAGAGGATCGCGTGAGACACCTATACTCAAATACGAGTTCGCAAAGAGTCAAATGTCTCTCGGGGAATGTAACACATCAGGAGGCTCACCAGGAGGTGTGTACGAAAAGTCATCGCGAATGAAACGACTATCTGAATGGAAATCGTGTACGCCAACTAGAAGATGTGACTATCGGGTGTGGTGCTCATCCTCGAAAAGAAAGATTTCGTCTGGGGGGTCAGCAGGTGGGGCATCCCAAAACTCGTCGAGAGTGTGATATGTCAACAGGTGGTGCCCTAGACACTCAATGCTCCACACAATATCCATCCTCTTGGGAAAGGACATGGACGATAATGGAAGAGGCACCAATAACTCAGAACTCATAAACTAGCGGCTCACCTGAATCGCATCCTCACCAGGATGTGGTGGCTCATCAGAAGGCTCAATAAGGGGGCCGTCATAGTTCTCGTCGCTAGGGTCATAGTCCTCCATATGAGTACCATCGTGAGGGGTAGTGTCCCCGTGAATTGACAACATAGCCACTACGAGATCAACACTAGGCTTTGGGCTCTCGGTCGTGATGTGACTCAGAGCAATGACAACGGGAGAGCGACATAGACCTACACTCAAGAATGGGTCTGTGGGAGTGGTGTCAAGAATTGGATCTGTGATGGGGGTGCTAACTAACCCGGTGCATGACAGAAGAAGAGGTGTGAGTGAGGGACACAATACTGCAGACATGGATCCTTACTGAAGAGAAAATAATTGGTTGAAAAAGAGACTCTGATACGACGAAGATAGTTACCTCTGACATAATGCACGCTTCATGTCCACCCAACTAGTGATGCGATGAAGATGGTCTCGCTCGCGGGTCCTCAACGCTAGCCCAATATGCCCTCACCTGATCTAGAAGTTTAAGTTTCGCAAACTTGACGCGACGCTCACCGAATATCTCAAAATGATCAAGATAATACTTCATATCCACGAGCCAATAACTGAACGACTCGATGTGCCGTCAAAGGAAGGGGCAACTGTACGAAACCGACTCTCAAGATCTCTCTCAAAGCGACGATCACAGGTGTTCAGGAAGGTAGATGGAAAGATTTGGATATGCATACTATCACCATTGCAAATGCACCTACTCATAGTTATTGAACTCTAGATTTGTTTTGTTATTCGTAATAGACTTGCAGAATGATGGAAAGGAGTGTAAGGGAGAAACAAAACTTTTTTCTTTATTTGTTGGACATATCTTGTTTTCGGAATAAAGCCCAAGTTGTGGAGTGCAGAAACTGATATTTATTTATTTTTTCTCTTTGCTATGAGTAGATCTTATCTTTGTTGATTAATTAGTTTTGCTCTTTGGTAAAGTAAATAAGTAATTGTTTGACTTGTTTGTAGTGAATTCATAATCACCTTCCATTATTTTGGAGCGATATCCTTGTTTTGAGCATGCATGTGCTGCAGTTATATCTATGGAGTATGGTCTATAAAGAAAGTTTAGAAAGTAATTCTATTTGTTTATAGAAAATTGGTTATTGGATAAGTTGGAGTGGAGTTTAACATAAATGTGGTGGTTTACTTCTTTGATGAATTTATTGGAACTGCCTTGATAGACATGAATAAGGAGCGCGGATTTGTATAATACCAGGGTGGTCTTGGAATAAACAAAAGGAAATGTACACCTTATATGTTTTAAAAATATTTTTATTGACGATGATGATGGGTTGAGGAAGTGAAAAAGCTTAAGAAAGGTGGTATATGACATATGGGACGTCTATCTGTTTTTTTCTACGATTAGGGTGATTATTTTGCCTTATATTTGGTAGCTTTTTATTTTCTCTTTTGATTGTTCTATTTATTTTTGTAGTACTTATAATCGCCTTTGATAATTTTGAGGTGATTACACATGATCATGGTTTTTTCTACAAAGTTAAGTGAGAAGATATAGAAGGATAAATGATTTGACACTATTTGGATTCACCCCTTGATTATAATATCCAATGCTTTCTTACCCTGTGAGTTATTCCTTCCCGTGGAACAACGACAGAGCCGGCTTCTTAGTGATCTTATGGTAGGAGATGATGTTAAGTGCCTCAGCATGCATTCTACCAAGAGATAAGAGAGAGATTGTGATGCGTATTTCCTATATTTTATCCATTATGTTATTTTGTGTTCTGAATGGGGGGTACTTGAATCTTTTGTCTAATTGGTAACCTAGGGTGGGGGCTATTTAAGTGTTTTTTCTGTGTAAGGGTGGGGGAATGATAGGTTTGGAATCAAAAGGTAGAACTGCGGACTGCAGTTGGGCGACGACTTTTGCTGTGTGGTTCTGCTTTGTATCACCGACATCAGTTGGTATCAAAGGAACCCCTTTGTTGCAGCATAAGAGTTGGATGGCAGAGCATGTTCGTGGAGGTCGAGGCCGGCGGGGTCGAGGCCGGCGGGGTCGTGGTCGAGCCCGCGTCGATGCTAACGACGACGACGAACCTCAGCGTCACCAGGATCTACGGGATTTCGAGCTGGAAATACAGCGACGGTGGATTGACAAACTGGAACGCCAACTCGCGCAGACGGTGTTGCATACCTCCGCAGAGGATGTCTCAGAAGATGACGCTTTCGTCAACCCTTTTGCGGGACGTACACGACAGGGAGAACGTCGACCGCGACAGGGCAACGGAGCACCACTCCGCAATCTAGGCATGAAAGTCAAAATCCCTGAATTTGAGGGAAATCACATCCTGATGAGTTTCTTGATTGGCTTCTCACCATGGAACAGGTGTTTGATATTAAAGAGCTTACCGAGGATCAAAAGGTCAAACTCGTGGCGATTCGCCTTCGCAAACATGCCTCGGTGTGGTGGGAGCATGTGAAGAAGCAACGAGCCCGCGAAGGAAAGGCGAAGATTGTTAGTTGGGCCAAAATGAAGAGATCATTGCAAAAAAAAGTTCTTACCCACTCATCATCGACATGAGGCTTTTGTTGAATACGTATCGCTCCGACAAAATGATCTGTCCGTTGAACAATACACGACGGATTTTGATCGCCTGCGCATGCGATGTCATGTCGCCGAGGAGGAGGAACAAATCATTGCAAAGTATTTAGAGGGGCTGCGCTCGGCCATTTAGTATATTGTTAACCTCCAACAATTTGGGCTTATGAAGATGTTTGCCGCCTCGCCTTGCAAATAGAAAATCAACTCCACCGGCGGAGCACCACCGACAAATCCTCGAAACGGTGGTCCGGAAAGACTGGCATGGTAAGGAAACTACCACTTCAACAACTGACAAGAAGACCATCACAAAATCACCGGCTCCGGATGGTAGTAGCACAGGCGCATCCACCAACAATCATAGGGGTTCGACATTCAAACGATGTTACAAATGACAGAAGAAATACTCCATCTATGACAAGGAGTTTTATGTCATGCGCATTGGCGCCACTATCTCTTCGCCAATGAGTTCATCCTTTTCTCCGATCACGAAACATTGGAATATATACATGGCCAGCACCGATTGAACCCTCGACATGCCAAGTGGGTGAAATTCCTCCGGACTTTCACCTTTTCCATCAAACATACAGCCGACACACTCAACAAGGTGACCGACGCCCTCAGTCGGAAGCATGCTCTTCTCAGCACGATGCAAGTGAAGGTTTTAGGCTTCAATCCTTCAAGGAGCTCTATGCCGATGACCCTACATTCAGCCATTTGTGGACTCAATGCCGCATTGCGCCTTTCCAACAGTTCACGTTGGTTGATGGATTTCTCTTCATGAAGAATCGATTTTGCATTCCGTATTGCTCTCTACGCCCTGCCGTCATTCATGAATGTCATGCGGGAGGCCTTGCCGGGAACTTTGGAGTGGACAAGACCTAAACCTTGGTAGCCGAACACTTCTATTGGCCTCGACTCGACAGAGATGTGGCCCAATATGTTCAGCGGTGCCACATTTGCCATGTCACTAAGACAAAGGGCAGCAACGCCAGCCTCTATTTGCCTCTTCTGGTTCCTACCTCACCTTGGGAATACCTCAACATTGATTTTGTGTTGGGTTTTCCAAAGACGCCGCGAAATCATGACTCGATACTCGTGGTTGTGGATCGTTTCTTCAAGATGTCGCACTTCATTGCTTGCAACAAAACCTTCGACGCGTCCAAAATCCCCCGACTGTTCCTACATAAAGTTGTCAAGTTACACGTCGTTCCCAAATCCATCACCTCCGATCGTGACGTCAAATTTATGAGCCACTTTTGGCGCATCCTTTGGAAATATATGGGCACCACTTTAAAATTTAGTTCCACATACCATCCTCAAACGGATGGTCAAACGGAAGCTATCAATCAAAGTCTTGTCGATTTATTACGAAGTTTGGTTGGCGATCATCCAAAATTATGGGACACGGTGCTACCGTAGGCGGAGTTTGCTTTTAATCGTTCACCAAATCGTACCACCGGGAAGAATTCCTTCGAGATCATCTATGGACGCAATCCGACAATGCCCTTGGACCTTACGCCACTTCCTCTGGCTAATCTACATAGTCCGAAAGCGGACAGCTATGCTAACTCAATTAAAGAACTCCACACCAAAGTACATCAACGAATCCTGGACCAAAACAATCAGTATAAAGCACGGGTAGATAAGCACCGCAAACACGTCACGTTCAAGAAGGGCGATTTAGGCTCTATTTGTTTGGGCGTTTCACAACACTGTTTTGGTCAAACGCCGCTGCAAGGAGGGTAAACAAATGAACCTCCGACGGCATTTGCTCCGTTTCCCCCTCGCCCGCCTTGATAAATGCCCCAAAAAGCTTCGTTTGGAGCAGCCACCTCCCCCCTCCGGTTCGAACTCTCCGTTTCCACCCGCCGGATCGACCCGCCACCGCTAAAACAAATGAAGCCTTAGGCTGCGTTTGGGGGGACTTATTTTCACCGGTCAAGCGGTTACGACCGCATGAACCTGACCACAATTAAGGTCCGGTTCATGCGGTCGTAACCGCTTGACCGGTGAAAATAAGTCGCTCCAAACGGAGCATTAGTTTGGATTCACCTCTGTAAGGACCGCATTCCACGTTGGAGGGCTGGTAAATTACAACCACAAGCTAATGGTCTATTCAAAGTCTTGAAAAAAATAAACGACAACGCTTACAAGATCGACCTTCCTGGCAAGTACAATGTCTCCGCCACCTTCAATGTCGCGGACTTGTCACCATACCACCCGGATGATGGTCCCTCCTCGAAGATTGTTCTAAGTGATGAAGACTCAGATTCGGCGACGAATCCCATTCAAACAGGGGAGGACTGTTGCGTATGTCCTCTATTTTATCCATTATGTTATTTTGTGTTCTGAATGGTGGGTACTTGTGTCTTTTGTCTAATTGGTAACCTAGGGTTGGGGCTATTTAAGTGTTTTTGCTGTGTAAGGGTAGGGGAACGATAGTTTTGGAATCAAAAGGTAGAACTGCGGACTCCAGTTGGGCCGCGGCTTTTCCTGGTCGAGATCATCTCCTCCCTATTTTCCCCCTTGGATTTCCCCTGCTGTGTGGTTCTGCTTTGTATCACTGGCATCAGATTGGGAATAAGAGGTTCATGTGCTTGCTCTTTGGGAGGAAATCCCATGAAGAGAGCGAGGAGAGAGTAATGCAGGGAATAGAATCCAGAAAGGAGGGATTCTTTTCAATATTCAGTCATAATTTGGTTAACAAATGACAGAGAGGATTCCGCAACGAAGCGGTGGGAGGATGGAGTCGTAGGCAGAGAGGAAGCCAAATGAGAGGAGTGAATTTTGTTTGCTTTGCGGCAAATACGCCCGAGGCGGGCTATCCGATCGGGGAGAAAATGCGGGGGGGGGGGGGGGGGGGATCGATTTTAAATTAATTAATACATATCCATTTCCATTCATCCCATTCAACAGGTAGGGCTAACCCTTGAACAAGCTAAGCATCCCCAAAATGTTGCTCACAAGGCGTAACATGTGAGAGTTAAAATAAAATGGTTCAAAGATATGCAAAAGTATAAACCAAAAAGAACACTAAGAGGATGCTCACGAGCTCGTTCAATCTTTTAGTGATTTCGATTGACGTTGGTACATAGGCCCTCATTGTGGGTCCATAATAGAAGATGGGGAGGAACTTGATTTCTTCAAGTTTACTATATTTCCTTAATGATAACTACGATGGAGAAGTTGAGCCTTGTCCCAAGCTGTCTAGAGGGGTGCTCAATTAGCAAGAGGAATAGATCTGTGAGAATTTGAAATATTAAATAAATATTATTTCAAAAATTCTAAATTATTACATGGAAGCTCCCCTCTTCATATAAAATAATAGAGGACGAAGAATGTAAATTTAAAGACGTGAGACTAAATATATGGTGAAAAAAATACAATGAGCCGCTATGTGAGCTTTTTATCTTGGGCTTTAACAATCCCCTTCAAGTTGAAACATATATATTGATGATTCCCAATTTTGCACAAATATCCGAAAAAGTGGAAGAAACCGGTTTGGTGAAGACGTTGGTCAACTCTTTATCTAAAGGAATAAATGTGACACAGGACGAAAATGAAGTGTAAGTATGTGTCCTTAAGGAACACTAATAATTTGGTGTTAGTGTGATAATATAGTGAATCCTAAAATGATGTGATGCACATGCAATTATCCAATGATTAATTACAATACATGTTGAAATTATTAATATAGCGAATCCTAAAATGATGTAATGCACATGCAATTATCCAACGATTAATTACAATACATGTTGAAATTATTATTAGAGCTCACAATCATTCACACTAGTGATTAGACGTTAGAAACACAAGTATGATCCAATTAGATTTAAAGAAAAGTGAATAAATCCCGCAAAATAGAACATGCGTTGGACGAACAAATACGAATTAATATTTAAATAACATGATTATTCACAAAATATTCAACATTGCGTAATGAAGGCTTTGTAATAAAACTTACACAAATAATTGGGTCCCATTAACCATGTATGTTGTTGAATTCGAGGTTGGACAGAGTTGTACTTGTAGTTTCTACTGTTGATTAGGTCGTCTGATGTTAATTTCTGTAGTAATAGGGTTATCTAGTGAGGTTTGGGCTGCAGGATGAGTGGGGGGAAAGGAATTAGAGAAGCCGGGTGGTGTGGAGGGTTGCTGGAGTGGGTTGGATGCACAATTTCGGTGGCTCAAGGAAACTGGAAGTGTGTGGGGGGGGGGGGGGGGGGGGGTAATTGAATGGGGAATAGTTGGATGTTGACGTAAGAATGCCTAAAGAACTGTTAATTATGGCAGATTATTCAATAGAAGGGTCCCCTTTATATAGGGGAAACTACATCGTAACAGTAATGGAATACTAACGGTTATGGAATATGTTTTAATACGTTCTAACCCCCCTCCCCCTCTCAAGTTGGACATGTTATATCTCTCATATCCAACTTGTCAATAGAAGCACAAAAAGAATTTCCCTCAAGACTCTTAGCTAGGATATCAGCTAATTATCCCTCTGAGTGAACAAAAGAAATGCAGATAATCTTTTTCTCAATTTTCTCCTTATTGAAGTGTTTGCCCACCTCGATATGTTTGGTGAGGTCATGCTGAACGGGGTTGTTGAGAATGCTGATTGCAGCTTTGTTATCACAATACAATCGGATAGGACTTGACTCATTCAAATTCAGGTCACATATCAAAGAGCGTATCATGTGAATGTCATGTGTCATTGCTCTAAATTCAGCTTCTGCGTTGGACCTTGAGACGGCAGATTGTTTTTTACTTCTCCAAGTGACTAAATTCCCACCAACAAATGAGCAATTCCCGAATGTAGATCGTCTGTCTTCAACAGACCCGGCCCAATCAACATCAATAAAAATTTCAATCTTCATATCTGTATTGGGGCTGAACATGATTCCCCTTCCTGGTGAAGTCTTCAAATACCTCAAGATTCGATGAACAATATCCAGATGTCTCGTCTTTGGGGTGTGCATATATTGGCTAATGACTCCAACAGTATAAGCAATGTTGAGACGAGTATGAGATAGATAGATTAATCTTCCAACAAGGCGTTTATAGCTAACCACGTCATCACTAGGGCCACCATCATCTCTTCCAAAATTATGATCCACCTCCATAAGTGTATCAGCAGGTCTACGACCACTCATACAAATTATTCCAGCAAATCAAGGATGTATTTTCTTTGAGAGATGAAGATACCTCGTTTAGATCTTGTTATCTCAATTTCCCCAAAATACTTAAGTTTCCTCGGGTCTTTTACTTCAAACTTTCTCGCCAAATTCACCTTCAAAACTTTTACTTCTTCAATATCATCTCCTAGTATAATGATGTCATCAACATAGACAATGAGAACAGTTAATAGATTTTCTCCGTTTAATAAACAAAGTATGATCAATGTGACTTTGTTTGTATCCAAATGAAATCATGACTTCGTGGAATCGACCAAACCAAGCTCCCAGAGATTGCTTCAGGCCATAAAGTGCCTTTTTTAACCAACACACTTTTCCTTCAGATCCGGAAGGAGAAAAACCTGGAGGGAGAGACATATATACCTCTTTATCTAAATTCCCATGAATGAAAACATTCTTCACGTCCAATTGGGTAAGGTCCCAACCCTTGCACATAGCACATGATAGTAAAACTCGTATATAGAGTTATTTTTGCGATAGAGGCAAACATGTCTTGATAATAAATCCTCAAGGTTTGAGTATAACCCCTGACCACCAACCTTGCTTTGAATCGTTCAACCAAATCTTCAGAGTTCTGCTTCACTGTAAAAACCCACTTACAGCTGACAACCTTCTTTCCATACGGAAGATGAGTTAGGTTACAGGTACAATTTTTTTCCAAAATGTTTATTTCTTCAATCATAGTCTCTTTTCGCTGTTGATGCCCAAGAGCCTCATGCCATTTGATAGAATGGAGACAGATGCAAGGGAGGAGACAAAAGCTTTGCAAGAAGAAGTTAGAGCCTCATAACAGACATAACGAGATATTGGATGTTGGTTGCAAGATCCAATACCTTTTCAAAGGTCAATGGGAGGTTCAGAAGGATCCGTTGACGAAGCTGACATTGGCGCTGATGGCATGTGATAAGCCCGTGTGTTAGTTCTACCCCGTCTGGTGTACACATATAACTCCTTTTCTTTATAAGAAGGCTCCCTTGATGGGGAGTCTCAACAATAGGTAAGGAATATGAAGGATGAGGAATCAGTAAGGGTAAAATAGGTGAGCTCACTTCACCCGTATATGTTGGCTCCTCCTGAAGTGAGTTCACATAATAAGGTTCAGATTCACAAAATTAAACGTGATATCCATCGTGACAAAAATCCTTTTAGTTAGTGGATAATAACATTTATACCCCTACTGAGTGGGTGAATAGCCAATGAACACACATTTAAGGGCCCGATGGTCAAGCTTGGACTAGCCCGGTGAGTGTATATAAGAGAAGCACACACAGCCAAAAGTTTTGGGTGGTAGAGAGGTCGGTGGAACGTCTAAGCTAGTAAGGGGGTTTGTTGTCCCAGAACCGAAGAGTGCATGTGAATTATGAGATATGTAGCCGTGAGAATTGCATCTCCCAAGTAGTATTTGAGGAGATTCATAGTGAAGGGTAAGCAACGAGCCACCTCCAAGAGATGACGATTCTTTCGTTCAATGACTCCGTTCTGAGATGGAGAGTGAGGTTTGATGAAGAATCCCATGAGCAACAAGATAGTCCTCCAATGAAGCATTGACATACTCCCGACTATTATTGTTGCAAAGGATTTTTATAGTGACAAAAAATTGAGTAGAAATCATAATATAAAATTTTTGGAAGTTAAAAAACACCTCATTTTTTTTCATCAGATAAATCCAAGTTGTGCAAAAAAAAAAACAGTCAATAAATGTAATAAATCAAACACATTCAAAAATAGAGGCAACATGACAAAACCCCAACACATCAGAATGAATAATATGAAAAAGAGTTGTACCAGGTAATGAAACATGATGAACAAGAATACAATTATACAACCTCGTATTTGATGAGCGAGTTCCCCTCCAGGATCCATTCTTTGTGAGATCTTCAGAAGTTGAACCCACAGTGAGCCCCCTCCAAGTATTCGCTGAGTCGGCCGCGCGAGTCGAGATTTTGGCGTCGAGTGAGGTGAGTTCACTCGAAGCTTCAGCTCGCCTGACGTTGAGTGAGGCCAGTGCACTCAGCGCCTTCAGCTCGCCTGACGTTGAGTGAGGCCATTGCACTCAGCGCCTTCAGTTCCTTGACGTTGAGTGAGGCCAGTGCACTCAACGCCTTCAGTTCCTTGGCATTGAGTGAGGCGAGTGCACTCAGCGCCTTCAACTCGCCTGACGTTGAGTGAGGCCAGTGCACTCAGCGCCTTCAGTTGCTTGGCGTTGAGTGATTCGACTGCACTCAGCGCCTTCAGCTCGCCTGGCGTTGAGTGAGGCCAGTGCACTCAGTGTCTTCAATTCCTTGGCGTTGAGTGAGGCCAGTGCACTCAGCGCCTTTTGCCATTGACATTGAGTGAGACGAGTGAGATCGGCGCGAGACGGGGTGGCCATGCTAGGCAGTCCAAGTCCCATGCGAGTCGGAAGGGAGGCTAGAGCTCGGCAGCCTCGCCGACTCGCCCAGGCGGGGCGGGGTGGAAGAGTGGCGAGTGGAGCAAGTGGGCTCACACTCGCCCTTAGCTCTCGACAATAGTAGGCGAGTGGGGCAGGCCAGGCTTGCACTCGCCCAGGGCCTTAGGGAGGCGGCGAGTGCCAACCCCATCGAGTACTCGCCGCTCCATGCGAGTGGAGGTTTTCAAGGGCCACTTGCCCAGTGATCTATGTTGTATTTTTACCGTTTTACCCTCGCTGGTCTGCCCATAGCCTTTCAGAACAGCAGAGTTACGCTGTTGGCAGGCCAACCTGGACTGCATATAGCCGTTCCAAATAGCGGAGTTACGTTGTTGGCAGACCAACTTCAAAAAACTATAAAGAGACCCAAGGGGGTACCTCAGAAGGCAAGCTTTCAAGCATTCCAATTCTCCTCTTTGATCTTCTAGTGCTTTCTGAGGTGCCCTTAGCTCAACACAGACTAAAGAGGGGAAGCGCTCTAAGATCTTCCAGGTGTTTGGTGGGACCTCCGTGCTGGAGCTTTGGGTCAGTTTTCGGTTCTAAGTCTTTGGTCGTTCAAGCTCGCTGGGAAGAAATAAGTGTGCGGTCACCCCTTCCCCAAGGGTTCGAACTCCACATAAGCCGAATTTCGGTTTCAACAACAATGGTGCTTGGCAACAACACAAATGTCACAAACAAAATGTTTAAAATACGAAGGAGAAAAAACAGGAAATAAACGTTGCATGGTTGCAACAAAGGGGTGACCCAGTCGACGATGTCAGGTGAGCAAGGTGGAGGTCTGCGAAGAGTGGTGAGCATGTGGAGTAGATCCAGAAGTGGAGTCAAACACGTACAGACCATCCTTCATGTTACCATAGCCAATCGCCTGTCCCGTCTTCAGATCCTGAAAGACATAATGAGAAGGTAAAAAAGTAACCGAGCATTGAAGAGAATTATTTAAATGACTAACAAAAAGTAGACTACATGTGAACTTTGGAACATGGAGAACTGAGGATAAAATGAGAGAAGAACATGGAATGTAGCCTTTCTCAATAATAGAAGAGAAAGAACCATCAACAATGCTCACTTTATTCCCATAAAAAAAGGGAATAAGATACAAAACATGAAGCAGAACTGGTCATGTGATTCGTGGCGCCAGGATGATAATCCACTGAGTAGGACTAGTAGAAGCAGTTTTGGCACTCGAAGTACCTTTGTGAGTAAGAGCAGATGATGGCATATGGCCGTCAGTAGGCTAAGTAGTAAGACCGTCCATCAAACGACAAAGAGCTTGCATCTCTTCAGCAGAGAAGGAAGATGACTGAGAAGAACCACCATCGGAAGTCTCAGTCAGATGAGCAGAATGAGGAGACCTGCCATGAGTACTACCATGACCGCGATCACCACTAGAAGTCGATCCACCTCTAGGAGGAGGAAATCCATGGAGGCTAAAACAAGTATCCCGGGTAAGACGAGGCTTGCCATAATAGTCACAAGTGAGATGATCCCTATCTGTCAGCTTAGGCTTGGAATCACATGAAGCACGACTGCCATAATGGGCTTCGGCACCAAGGGTCTACAGAATCGACACTATGGGAAGACCGCGAGAGCCCAAAAATTCTCCTCAAATTCTGCGTTGTTTGAAAATCTGCTCTTATACCCCTGTTTATAGACTTAGAACCTACTATGGATGACACGGTTGTCCGAAACATAAAACCATTAAATATACATGAAATAAAATTACAAAAAATACATTTAAATATGCCATCGTTGTTCTGAACGGGACTGCTGGCTCGGATCGTCCATCCGACGATCATAACTTCGTCTCCCGTGTAAGTAGACTCAGGCGGGTTCTGATAAGGGTTGGCCCGCCCATGAACTGTGATCCCCATTAATTCCCTCGGGCTTGAGAGCATTCATCTCCGTGGAATGAAAGTGACCATACTCTCCACGAAGCCTTGGGGAAAGCAAGTCGAGCTTCTCTGGCATCACCCTAGTATTAACATCAATGATAGGTTCCCCCCTCCAATGAATAAGAGATCGTATTGCGGAGTCACTGAAAATGTCATGGCTCACAATATCTGATATGCTCTCGGTAGAAGGATGTATGATCTCGAGTGCAAAACGAGAAACAAGTACCAAAGTAGAAGCTGATAAGTCTGCTAGTGGTTGGATAGTGACCTGAGGTGGGAGCTGGGTAGAATTGTCTGGTATAGGTGGAGGCTGAATCACAAGGGCAGTATTAGGGAATGAACTCAAATACCCGTGGTGTTTATAATATGAAGTCAAATTCTCAATGTTGAATACAAGATGAATTCTCATACAATTAGAGATATTTAATTTGTAAGCATTCGATCAAATTCTTTGTACTAGTGTATAAAGTCTCATTGGTCTAACATTTAATTTTGTCACTGCTCCCAGCGGAAACCTCTCAGCCTTAATTATAAACATCACTTTCACGTCTTCACTAATGTTCTTTTCTCTCATATGAATGTCTGCATAAACTTTATTATTTTCATTATTTATTATAATCTTACGTCGGACAAGTTCATGCAAAAGATGTGAAATATACAGTAAATACGAGTCTTATAACATAGATGAGTCATGCAATATATGTAAATGATCGTGCAACCAATGTGTATAATGAACAAGCGATATGACTAAATCCTAACACAAAGTCTCAATGATGCTATAAATAACTCCTAAGAGTGGTACATGGTTATGAGGCTCAGGTTGCATGGTGTAAAAAATTTCTTCGTCAATGCGATGATCACTGAAATAATTATCCGCGACAACGATAATTAAATATGATAAATAGTATGTTGAATGTCTTATAAAGAGTTGGTAGTGATAAAATAGGTCCTTCAGCCACCGAGACCTCTCTCAATCTCGACAAACTCATTACTGATGGGTAAATCTCTAATGAGTGGTCTGTCAGGAGGCTCTCAAGGTAGAGTGTAGAAATACTCATCGAGTGTGCAACGAACACCCATGGATGAGACATCGACACTAATATACCACTCTATGATATATCAAGTGCCTCCACAAACGGAAAATACATCAGAGATCTCACTAGAAGGGGTATAATAAAATTTGCCGCAAATGGGACGAACATCAAAATAAATTTTTGATATATTAGGAGTGTCCTCAGAAACAGATGAGACAACCAATACAAGTTTAATACTAGGCTCCAGAATTTTACTTTGGACATGACTCATCACTATAATATGGAGAGACTCTGGGGAGTTTGTACTTGAAGATGAACCTATGAGTTTGTACTTGAAGATGAACCTATGATCGAGTCAATAACTAGGTTTGAGCAGGAGGTAGAGGAAGGACATAACACTATATGATCACTGGATCGCTTGAGCTCAATCTCTATCAAAGCCATATAGTATGGGTCAGACTCAAGTGGAAAACCACTCATTGAGCTCTAAACCTCACTGTAGTAATCGGTATTAGGTGTCCCGTCTTTTTTATCCATGGGGACACGGGTAGGCATGGTTGTGGTTTCGGACTATGGACGACTCTTTAAAATGTGACTGTCAGAGTGCTAGCCTATTTTGAGTAATTAGAGCAAATCTTAAGGACAGCTCATAGTGGAGGGCAAGCTGAAATGTCTGCTCGACAGAATCTAATCGATGACCAATCAATTATACGTAGATGCAGACTGAAGTCCAAAACGGAATCTTGTCACGGGCGCTACTGGTTTATTATGAATGTCGCTTCTTATCACTAATTCGTCAAAAATAATTTTTATACTCAGCAACAAACATGGATCCTTGCTGGAGTGTAAATATTTTTTGAAGGAGACGACTCTTTTATGACGTTTGAAAATACATGTGACATAATCTCCGATTAATCTCCACCCAACTAGTGATGGGGGCAGAGACGATCTCACACAAGTGTCCTCTCAATGCTATCCCAATATTTTCTCGCCTGAGCTAGCAACCTGAACTTCACAAATCTGATGCGACGCTCATCGAATAACTCAAAGTGATCAAGATGACATCCTATATTCACGAGCCAATAGCTAAAGCCCTCGGAATTTGACAAATTTGAAAGTTCTTTGAAATTAGTGAAAGTTCTTTGATCATATTCAAAGTTTCTGACAAACTTTATTTCATTCAAATGGAGAGGTGGTCCATTAAGGATCTTGATTGAACAACCAAAACATCGGAAATCGATCGTCAAATTTTGGAGTGGATTTAGATCTCTCTTTGCCCTTCATGAAATGCTTCAGTTGATATATGGTTCATGTTGGACCCTAATTTGTCTGTCGACGAAAGAACCTTTACTTTCAAAGAAAATGACGACAACAAAAATCTCTGGAGGACCTGCTCGGGGATATACAAAGAGCACCCTCCTTTTGAAATATGTTAGAAATTTATGAATTAAATTAATTATTTTAATAACTTTTAATTGAGCTTTTTATGGTGTTTGGTGTTTAGGCTCCACGTTAATTGATGGGAAAAACTAAAAACTAAATGGAGGGAAATATTTTCATGGAAAAAGATGAAACATTAGTCCCACATTGTTATTCTCCACTTCATTACCTTTGTTATATTGAAAGAAACATAAGTATAATCAATGACCACTCAAGCACGCTTGCACGTGACCGGATTCAGATTTGAGATTTGAGATTTGAGGAATAATTGAATTTTATTTTATTTTTTGTACAAAATAGTTTTGTCATTTTGGAAAACCTTAAATTCCTCAAATCATCACGCGTCGAGTATATTTCGACGAATGTCGAATTTGTGCAGCGAGTTCCTTTTCGACTTACGACGTTTTCCCGTGCGTCGATTTCTCCGTGTCTACAAATCAACTTACGTCGATTGCTAAAACCTACAATTTGGCATATGTTAAATTCTCCTCAAACTGTTGTGCGACTATTTCGACTCTCCCGTGCGTCGAATACGTCGATTTATTTTCAGGGACCAAACATCGATTTCTCCTACTTGAGACATGTGCGTAATTTCTGTACGCGTGATTTCTTTAACGCATTTTGTGTCATTAGGAGGTTTTGCCAAATCGTTTCAAAATACATAACGTTCTCTCGTTCTCATACTCTTCCAGTTTTCTCTTGTGATTTTGTTTTTTTGACGTTTGCTTCATCAAGTGAGAGTTTGAGTGCTCTGTGCATTTTCGGTGACCGTGCATATTGCGTTTTCGAGATCTATCCGGATGTTGTACCTTGGACGAGTGAGCATCGGTTAAAAGTCATGCTGGAGAGTGACACAACTTTTTTAAGCCAGTGATCACACGCCTTACCCAGGCTCGGTTTCTAAACTAAATTGTATTCTCCAATTTTGATTTCTTTTCAGATCTTGTTATTACTTTATAAATGTTTTTCAAAAACAAAAAGTATATATTATTTTAGGAATATAGAAAAATAATCCAACAAAATATAACCTCGATCGCATGTGTAGAGTGTCAAGAACCGTCCATCCTTGTTGTAGAGGTTCATTTTTTCTAGGAGAAAATGGCCGCAATAAGACAAAAGTGAATAATGCAAAGGAATGATTCAACATTGACATTTGTGTCGATCAGGCCCAACTTGCTGTGACAGAAGTCACAGAACATGATCTTGTCAGAATAATTCATGAAATGAAAATGAGGACACAGAGTGCGCTATCATATGGATCCTTTTTGTTATCAGGGCCTCAGGGGGAAAGAGCTCGGGCTTGGGTTGTTCTAACAAGTCTGAACAAAATAGTGGTTGTGCTGGCTATCAAGGTTTTCTTCGTTGTAACAAATAATCAAGTTGAATATGAAGCTCTACTCACATGAGCTGCTTAGTCAAAGGTGTCAGAGTGAGGGATATCCATTCTCAAACTGGCTTATATGCGGGGTTGCTAGAAGTTCGTTGTAATACAAGACTAGGAAACCTATCTTGAAGTTGTACATGTTTAAAGTCAAGGAAAAGGCGGGCACTTTCAAAATTTATTCATTCGACTTCATCCCTCTAGCAGAAATTTGAGGGTCCATTCTGTTTGATATAGTATATATGTATATATATTAGGAGGGTTATGTGAATATTATTCATCAATTAATTCTTGCGCGAATCTCGGGCTTCCGCCGCTCAAACTTCCGATCGATGCAACCCGCGCATCTCTGCTTTCAATCAACGCAACCCGCGCTTGTCTCCCGCCTCCTGATCGACACAGCTTGCTTTGCCTCCCGCTACCCGATCGACGCATCCGCTGTTTTCTCCCGCCTCCCGCTACCCGCTCGACGCTCCGCCTCCGTCGCTCGACCTCCTCTTCTGTGCCCTGTTTGGCGATTTCTGTCCTTTCCGCTGCCTCCTGCAGTCGCCTTTCTGTTCACCTTTAGTCTCCTGCTCCTTCAGTTCTTCCACGACGGGTTTCCGTCCCTATCGACCCCTTCCACAGCTCTTGTTGCGCATGCACGCAGTCTGTTTTGCTGCCTCCTGTAGCCTGTTCCTCTCTTGTTGCTCCTCTCTTCTTGCCACCACCTACACCATCTCTGACCTCTCCAGTTTTATCTTCTCATATCTCCCTTCCACTTATCCCTCGGACGCGCTCATCGCCCCCCTTCCATATCATTACACTCGTCCTCCTCCTCCTCCTCTCGTTCCCTCTCCTTCAGTGCCCCCAGACTCAGCTCCTGTCTCCTCCAGTAAGTGTCCTGCGGAAGATCCTCCTGTGCGTCGCAACCCACCTCATGAGCGACGTCCTCCCGACTGTCTTAGCCTCGCTACACTACCGCTGGACCTACCTGTCCTTCTTGCTACCTCCTGTAATACTCCAGAGCCGACTACCTACTGTGAGGCTGCCCAGATACCTGAGTGACAGGTTGCTATGTCTGCTGAGTTGGAGGCATTTGAGCACACTCGTACATGAGTTCTTGTTCCTCTTCCACTTGGTGTTGTCCCGATTACTTTCAAGTGGGTCTTCAAGGTTAAGACTCACTCCGATGGATCTGTAGAGAGGTATAAGGCTCGGCTAGTTGCTTGTGGTTTTCAGCAGAAGTAGGGGAGAAACTATGATGAGACCTTTGCTCTAATCGCTCATATGACTACGGTTTGGACCCTTATTGCAGTTGCAACTGTTCGCCACTGGTCTATATGCTTCATCCTCCCGGTCTATCCTCTCTTCCAGGTCTTGTCTGTTGCTTGAGGCGATCTCTTTATGGGCTCAAGCAGGTGCCCCGCGTATGGTTTGCACGTTTCAGCTCAGCCATATAGCTGTTGGTTTCCAGCCAAGTCCACATGATCTAGCTCTGTTTGTGCACTCCTCTCGTGGTCGGACTCTTTTGTTACTTTATGTGGATGATATGATCATTACTGCTGAAGATCCTTCTTATGTGGCTTTCGTCAAGCATCACCTTCAGCAACAGTTTCAGATGACCGATCTTGGGCAACTGAGCTAATTTTTGGGTCTTGAGGTTAACTCTACAAACTACGGTTTTTAGCTCTCTCAACAGAGGTACACATCAGATCTCCTAACTCGGGATGCTCTCTCTGATTCTCGTACAGTGGACATATCTATGGAGCTTCACCTTCAACTACGTCCGGAAGATGGTGTTCCACTCTCCGATCTCACTTGCTACCGCCACCTCGTCGGGAGCCTTGTCTACCTCACCATTACTCGACCTTATATTGCTCATGCAGTTCAGGTCTTGAACCAATTTGTTAGTGCGCCTACTTCTGTGCACTAGATTACCTGCTGCGACTTCTGCGCTATCTCCGAGCGACGACGTCTCGTGGTTTTTTCTTCTCCAGCAGCAGTTCTCTATAACTCTATTCTTATTTGGATGTTACTTGGGCTAGTGATCCTGTTGACCGTCGCTCTGTCACTGGTTTCTGTCTGTTCTTGGGTTCTTCACTCATTGCATGAAAGTCTAAGAAACAGACAGGTGTTTCTCGTTCCAGCACTGAGGCTGAGCTTCGGGCCATGACTACCACCGCTGAGGATATTATTTGGCTTCGTTGTCTTCTTGAGGTCCTCAATGTCTCTTCTCCAGATCTCACTTCACTCTTTTGTGATAACAACATTGTCATTCATATGACTCTAAACCCGATGAAGCTTTCTCTCTCCAAGCATATCAGGGTGGATGCTTTCTTCCTCCGTGAGCACTATGGTCGTGCCACTCTTGCTTCTTCCTTTGTTATCTCCGAGCAGCAGATTGCAGATTTGATGATATTGGAAAAACCCATGTAAAGGGCTCAGTATTGTGCCCTTTTTCTTTATTTCTCTCTCCTCCTTCTTTAGTCCCACATCATGTATAGGATTTATTCTTCTCTCATCTTTCCTATATATTTGTATTCTCTCCTTGTATTTACATATTGAGGTAATACATACAAGCTTTGAGCTCTTTCAACATGGTATCGAAGCCAAGTTCCGGCCTCGCGGTTTCACCATTCTCTAACCGCACGACTTGACCTCTTCGCCTATCCGCTCTTCCTCGGCGGCCTGTTCCTCCAGCTCGCTCCGGGTAGCGGCCTGTTTTTACCTGTCTCTTCTCTCAACGGTCTCTCCCTTGTCAAGCCGCTGCCTCTCCTCTTCGTCTCTCCCTCCCGTGGATCCACCCCCTCCGTCCTTTTTATAACCTCTCTTATCCCCCGTGGGCCCCACTTCTCTCTGCGACTTCTCTTGCCGCTTGCGGTTTGTCTGCTTCTAGCCGCCTGGTCTATCTCTCCTCTAGCCGCTCGAGTTCCTACTCACGGCCTCTCTCCTCTAGCCGCTCGAGTTCCTACTCGCGACCTCTCTCCTCTAAGCCGCTCGAGTTCCTCCTTGCGGCCTCTCTCCTCTAAGCCGCTCGAGTTCCTACTCGCGGCCTCTCTCCTCTAGCCGCTCGAGTTCCTACTCGTGGTCTATCCTCTCTAGCCGCTCGGCTTCCTCCCGCGGTCTCTGCTTTTGCTGGTCGCGCGGTCTTCTCTAACCGCTGCGATTTCTCCTTCTCCTTCTCGCCACGGCCGGCTCCAGTCCGCCGCAGTCTGATCCTGTCCGCAGCGGCCTAATCCAGTCCGCCGCGGCCTCCATTAGCGAGCTCCTTGCCAAGCGTGTCTGAACTCGCCGCGGCCTGCCTTCTGCTTTGCTCAGTCCATTGTTTCTGCCCGCTTCCTCTCCTCCAAGTCGCCATGTCCTCTAGCGACTCCACTACAGCTACCCCCGCGGCAGACCACGTGGCCTCTCCTCACGAACTCCGCGATGAGCTTCGGATTACTACTCTTTCCCTCTCTGGCAAGTCAAACTTCATCCCATGGGTTCACTCCGTTCGGAGGGTCCTGCAAGCCAAGGGCCTTGCGCGTCACCTTACCCAGGGACCTTCCATTCCTACTACTGATGAGTGGATACAGAATGACGATCGCGCCAGACCTGGATCCTGAACTCGGTGGAGGGTGAGCCTTACCAGATGATCATGTATCATGAGACCGCAAAAGCTATGTGGGATGAACTCCATTCCTTGTACTCGGCCAAGGACAACCTTCAACACCTTTTTGACATCATCACCGATCTTCAAGCTTTGGATGTTGGCAAAGCTATGGACATGACCTCCTTTGTGGCTTGTGCTAAGACTCTCACGGAGGCCTGGATTCAGCACCAGCCCTCTACTACTGACCTCGCTGCTCAGCGTGCCCAGAAGGAAGCGGTTTGTATTGCTATGATTATGGCACGAGTCCCGCCACACCTTCACAGTATCCGGGCCCAGGTTCTGGCATCCCCTGCTACCCCTTCCTTCTCAGATATCTGCTCTATGTTACTTCGAGTACCACCTCCCCTGGAGACGCCTGCACCACCATCACCGACACTTCTTCAACAGGCCCTTCCTCCCTTACTTCCCCCACCCTCTTTTACTCGGGGTGGCCGTACAGGCTCCCGCGGACGGGGCCGTGGTGGTCGCGGTCGGCCCAAGTGCACCTACTGCGGCCGGGATGGCCACACTGAAGCAATCTGTCACGAGAAACATGGCTACCCTCCTCGCCCGCCTACTGCTGCTGTTACTGATAGCTCTCCACCCCCTGGTACGGACCTTGAGGCTCTTCGCCTTCAGCTGCAATAACTCCAGGGGCTCCTCAACCCTCCCTCTGCTTCAGTTGCCTCCACCTCTCCTGCAGGTATTGCCTCCACCTCCACTACAGGTGCTGCCTGTCTTTCCTCTAGTTCTCGTTGGATCCTGGACTCGGGAGCCACCCACCACATCACCTCCCTGCTTCCGCCACGGTTCTCAGATGCTCCTCATCCCCCGTCTATCACTGTGGCCAACAATGCGCTTGTTCCGGTCTCCGGATGTGCCGACCTCTTCATCCACCCCTCTCTCTCTCTTCGCTCCGCTCTTTATGTGCCGGCATCACCGTTTAATTTACTATCTATTGGCCGTCTCACTACTGATATGAACTGTTTATCACCTTCACCTCTTCTGGTTTTTTGATACATGATCGACAGACGCGGATTACCATTGGTAGGGGTCGACTGCAGAACGGGCTCTACCTCCTCGATGTCTCTTCTACCGCCCTTTCCTCAGTATCCTCTACTGATTGGCATTGTCGTCTTGGACATGCCCCTCTACCTATCCTTCAGAAGGCGCTTCCTGACGTCTCCCTTCCTGCTTTTAAATTTGTTTCATGTATTCTTGGCAAACTGTCACGTGCTTCTTATCCTGCCCATTGTACTCGGAGCTCTGCTCATTCTGATTTAATACATTCTGATATTTGGGGACCGTACAAGGTTCCCAGCATCTCTGGTTATCGTTATTTTATCACATTTATTGACGATTACTCTCGCACCACCTGATTGTATCTACTACGTGATCGCTCCAAACTTCCTCGTGTTTTTCAGGCTTTTGTCTTGGAAACTCGTACGCAATTCTCTACTACTATCAAAACATTCCGCTCTGACAATGCCCGTGAGTACACTAGCCACAAGTTTGTCAATCTCTGCGCAGACTTCGGTATTGTTCATCAGACATCGTGTCCCTACACCCCTCAACAAAACGGGCTCGCTCGCTCATGCTTCACATGCATGTTCCCAAAGTATTCTGGAACTTTGCGGTCTCCACTGCGTGTTTTCTTATCAAACGTCTCCCCTCTCTGGTTCTCCAGAATGCTACCCCCTTCAGCCTTCTCTTTCCCTCCGCACCCGCCTTTCCCCTCCCACCACGGGTCTTTGGGTGTCCTTGTTTTGTCCATACCCTGGGCCCCACTATCGACAAACTAGATCCCCGTGCGGCGAAACACATTTTCGTCGGCTACTCCCGTACCCAAAAGGGATATATGTGTTATTCCCCGACCACCCGGAAGGTCTCTGTTTCCGCTGATGCTACTTTCCGAGAGGATCAACCCTTCTTCCCTCCTCCTTTACCACCTCTTCTACCACCAACCACTCTCCCACCCTCCATCCCACGGCCGGTGATCCCCGTCCACTCGCCTCCACCCCTCCCTCAGCCCCCTCCCCCTATTGATCCTCCTAGGCCGCCCGTCATTCGGGTCTATACTCGCCGCCCCCTTCCTTCCGTTGCCCCTATGCAGTCGGCTTCGTCCTCGGCTTCTCCGTGTTCTGCTGCTCCGGTGCCCGCCTCTACCGCTCATCCGATGGCTAACTATGTTTCTCTACATCGCCTCTCTCCCCGTCTTCAGCAGTTGACTACTTCACTATCCTCGGTCTCTATTCCTACCTCCGTCCAGGAAGCTCTTCAACATCCTGGGTGGCGCGCTGCAATGGAAGAGGAGATGGCTGCTCTTTGGGCCAACCAAACTTGGACCCTGGTGCCCCTTCCTCCGGGACAGAAACCTGTTGGGTGCAAATAGGTCTTTGTCATCAAACATTCTCCTGATGAGACCATTGACCGCCTCAAAGCTCGTCTGGTCGCTCGTGGCTTCACCCAGCAACAGGGTCTCGACTATGACGAGACTTTCTCTCCGGTCGCTAAGCCTGCGTTTCTGAATGACGACCTAATTCCAACTCGACGTCAAGACTGCGTTTCTGAATGACGACCTTCAAGAAACGGTTTACATGCAGCAGCCTCCCGGGTTTGAGACCACGGGGGAGTCTCGGGTATGTCACCTTCTCAAATCGCTATATGGTCTCAAACAATCTCCTCGGGCATGGTTCAACAAGTTCAGCAAAGCTCTCCGGGAAATTGGCTTCACTCGCAGCTCGGCTGACTTCTCATTGTTTACTCGCCACCGGGCAACGGGTACGGTTCTCCTATTGGTATATGTCGATGACATCATTATTACTGGAAACGACTTGGACAACATACAGACCGTTAAGCAACATCTGGGCTCCATCTTCCAAACTAAAGATCCGGGACATCTTCGGTACTTCCTGGGTCTGGAGGTGGCTAGACAATCAGATGGTCTGGTTCTCTCTCGGCGCAAATACTGTCTGGATCTTCTTCAGGATGCAGGCTACTCCGGCTGCAAACCTGTAAACACTCCCATGAATGTCAATCACAAACTGTGTGCTCAGGGCTCGGAGTCTGACACTTTTCTACAAAATCCAGAATATTATCGTCGTCTAGTTGGGAAACTTATCTACCTAACAGTAACACGACCTGATATATCCTTCGCTGTGGCACTCGTTAGTCGCTATATGCACTCTCCTCGAAGCTCTCATCTTCAGGCAGTGGAACGGATTCTCAGATACCTCAAGACAGCTCCTGGCCAAGGACTTGTATACAAAACCTCATCCTCAATCCCTACATTGGTGCATATTCTGATGCCGATTACGCTAGCTCCCTCGACGATCGACGATCCACTAGCGGATTCTGCACATATTTTGTAGGACATCTCATTACTTGGCGGAGCAAGAAACAAGCAGTGGTTGCTCGATGCTCAGCAGAAGCAGAATATCGGGCAATGGCCGCTGTGGTCTCGGAACTCACATGGATTGAGAGTCTCCTTACCGACCTTGGTGTAAGGCTATCTTCACCATCTCTCCTCCTCTGTGACAGTCAAGCTGCTATACACATTGCCAAGAACCCGGTCTTTCACGAAAGAACGAAGCATATTGAGGTAGATTGTCATTTCATCCGAGAAAAAGTCCACATGAAGAAGATCGAGCTCAAGCATGTTCCGGGTACTGAACAGGTCGCAGACATCCTCACAAAAGCTCTACCAAATACCCTCTTCTATCAGTGCCTATCCAAGCTTGGCGCATACGACTTGTATGCTTCAGCTTGCGGGGGAGTATTGGAAAAGCCCATGTAAAGGGCCCAGTATTGGGCCCTCTTTCTTTATTTCTCTCTCCTCCTTCTTTAGTCCCACATCATGTATAAGATTTATTCTTCTCTCCTCTTTCCTATATATTTGTATTCTCTCCTTGTATTTACATATTGAGGTAATACATACAATCTTTGAGCTCTTTCAACAGATGACTAAGCCGCAGACGAGGATCTAACATGCTCATCTATTGTCCAAACTCTTGGTGTATGATCCCCCGTGAGTTTGCGGGGATGTTAGATATTGTGTATATATATATATATATATATATATATATATATATTGGGAGGGTTATGTGAATATTATTTATCAATTCATTCTTGCCATATGAGGTGATGGAAATCGATCAAAAGGATAGTTGGAAGAATTCACTATTCCTGATGAAGGGAGAGCAGCACCACTCCGTTAAGAAGAAGCAGCATTTTAGGGGGGACCTGCAAACAATACAGAGTTATATCATTAAGTTGCTAAGCATACCTTTTGCCAAGCATATGAGGGAAGACAAGGTGCCACATATACTCATAGAGCTTTATTTATGAAATGCGGGAGTAATTCGCGAGGAAGAACTTTAGCGCAATGGATCCTGTGACAAGGGTATTATTGACTCACTTAGTGCTCTAGCTCCAATCCATGACAAGTGTGAAACATTAAGGAGAAATTTTATTAATCCAAAAAATCTACTTTACAGCTTGAGATTGTACATATTTATAGGATGAGAGAGAGGAGAAGAATCTCAATCCAGGATGTGAGATTAATCTAAGAGAACAAGTGGAACACAACATGGGCCAAAGTAATGAGCCTATTTACATGAATTTTTTTAACACCCTCTGCAAGCTAGAGCATACAAATCGTAGAAACCAAGGTTGAATAAAAATTGATGATACAATGGTCGAGGTAAGGCCTTGATTCTTGGCAATATGCATAGCAGCTTGACTGTCACAAAATAGACTGGCTGGTGAGGAAAGTGTGACACCCAAATTCCCAAGGAGACTTTCTAGTCATGTGAGTTCTGACACAACTGCCGCCATTGCACGATACTCGAGTTCAACTGATGAGTGAGCAACAACTGATTGTTTTTTGCTATGCTATTTAATAATATTTTCTCCAAAATACGTACAAAAAGTAGTTGTGGATCGTCGGCCATCATGAAAACCCGCATAGTCAGCATCAGAATATGCAACCAGAGATAAAGAAGACCATGGTTTGTACACAAGTCCTTGTCCCGGAGCAGTCTTCAAGTATCTGAGAATGCGCTTGACAGTCTGGAGATGAGCAGTCCGCAGAATGCATAAATCTATTGATAACTGCAACTGCAAACAAGATATCAGGCCTTGTAACCGTCAGATATATAAGCTTTCCAAAAAGACGCCGATAATACTCTGGATTCGTAAGTAGAGGATAAGAGTCAGTCTCATGAGTGTGGAGCTTGTGATTGATATCCATAGGAGTGTCAGCAGGTTTGCATCCAGAGTATCATGCATCCTCAAGGAGGTCAAGACAGTACTTCCGTTGTGATAGTACGAGGTCATCAGGTCGTCTGGCTATCTCAAATCCAAGAAAATAATGAAGATTTTCCAGGTATTTAGTTTGAAAAGCAGAGTTCAAGCGTTGCTTGATTTGTTGGATCCCAGCAGAGTCATTACCAGTAATCATAATATCATTAACATACACTTGGAGAATGACTGTGCCGGTTGGTCGATGACGAGTAATTAGAGAGAAGTCAGCCGAGCTCCGCATAAATCCAACGTCACGAACAACCTTGCTAAATTTATCAAGCCAAGCCCGAGGAGATTATTTGAGACTATAAATAGATTTTCTGAGATGACAGACACGAGACTTTCCCGTGGTCTCAAACCCAGGAGGTTGGTGCATGTAAACTGTTTCGAGAAGATCATCATTGAGAAAAGCATTCTTGATGTCCAATTAGTGTAGGGGCCATTGACGATGAACAGCCAAGGAGATCAGAACCCGAACGACATTTAACTTGGCAACTGGTGAGAAGGTCTCATCGTAGTCGAGGTCTTGTTGTTGAGTAAACCCGCGAGCGACAAGTCGGGCCTTTAGCCGTTCAACTGTCCCGTCAGGAGCATGTTTGTTTGCAAAGACCCACTTACAACATGCACAAGTTTGTCCTTGAGGGAGAGGGACAAGATCCCAAGTTCGATTGGCCCAAAAAGCAGTCATTTCCTCATCCATGACCGCACACCATCCCGGATGTTGGAGAGCCTCTTCTAAAGAGTTAGGTATTGAAATGGAGAGAGAGTCCAAATTTAAGAAGAGGTGGGGAGAAGCGATGTAAGGAGATGTAATTTGCCAAGAGATGAGCCGTAGAGGTTGATGCTGGATCAACAAGTCGCGAGATTGCACCGGTAGAGGGAAGTTGTTGCAAGGCATCCGATTTGGGAGGGCGACGAGTGTATACACGAATGGGTGGTTTGAGTTGGACAGGCGTGGTATTAGATGTAGTAAGGAAAAGTGGAAGCAGAGACGTGACTGGAACCGTAGGTCGAGATAGAGGAGGAAGAAGAGGATCTGTAGGGGAGGAGTGAAACAGTTGGTCTTAAGGAAGGTGACATCAACAGAAATGGTCGTTTTACTGTCGGTAGGAGATTAACAGACATATCCCTTCTGGGTGCGAGAGTATACAACAGACATAAATTTTGTAGCACGAGTAGCAAATTTGTCGGTGGGTAGACCAAGGTTATGGACATAACATGTACATCAAAAACACGAGACGTGAGAGAAAACAGAGCCTTTGAAGGGAAAAGAAGCGTAAATGGGGTCGCGAAGTTGATGATGGACGAGGGCATGCGATTGATGAGATGATATACAGTAAATATAGCAAAGTTCCAGTATAGTGGAGGAACCTACAATTGAAATATGAGAATCTGGCGAAATCAAGAAGATGATTATTTTTTCGCTCTTCCACATCATTCTGTTGAGTAGTATATGAGCACGAAGTTTGATGGATAATACCAAACTCTGTGCACAAATTAGAGAAAGTATGGCTAGTATACTCACGCGTATTATTGGTTCGAATTACTTTTAAGCAAGTGGAAAACTGAGCGCAAGTCTCCGTAAAAAATGCACGGAAGATAGAGGGGAGTTTGACACGATCACGAAGTACGACCAGGTAACGCGTGAGTAATCATCAATAAAAGTTACAAAATAATGATAACCATAAATACTTGGGATCTTATATGCTCCCCAAATATTAGAGTGCACTAAGCAAAAAGGAGCATCGCTCCGAGTACAGGGAAAAGTAAAAGATACACGATGTTGTTTGCCAAAGATACAAGATTCACAAGTAAACTCATGAAGACAAATATCTGGAAGAGCTTTCTTGAGAATCTGGAGAGGAGCATGCCCAAGATGACGATGTCAATCAATAGAAGAGACGGTGGAGAGAGCAGTAGGTGGAACATCCAGAAGATACAACCCATTGGACAGCCGCCCCTACCAAGTATATTCTGTGTTTGTCGATTTTGCACAACAAAATAGGAGCGTGAGAAGGTGACACAACAATCAAGATCTTGAATAGGATGACTAACAGAAAGTAGGTAAAGGGGGATCTCGAAACATGAAGAACCGGGGATAACGAGAGGGTTGGAGTAAGAGGCACATGTGCATCGCCAGAAACCGGGGTGGTGTCACCATTGACCACTGTAATGAACTTGGGGTAGGTGAAGTCCAAGTATTGAGGTGATTTCTACAGAGAGATGTGATGCGTGACACCCGAGTCCACAATCCAGCAAGAGCTTTGGAGAGACAAGATATACCTTCATTGGAGATCGATGCCACAGATCCAGGGGAACGACTAACCACCCCTTGTAACTGTTTGAATTGAGCACACAGGGCAACAATGTCATTATTGGTGGAAGAAAGAGAAGTTGTAGTAGCAGAAGCAGTAAGGTGGGGAGGCGGACCATGCTTGCGATAACAGGTGGCCTCAAGGTGACCGTCCCGGACGCAGTGAGAACATTTAAAGATGGTTCGGCCAGCACGACCCCATCCCCTAGAATGGCGACCTCCACGAGCCGGTGGACCACAAACAGAAGGAACAAGAGTATATACGGGTTGCTGGTGGAGAGCCGGTGTTAGATTTGCAGGAGCATCCGGGGGGGGGGGAGTAATAACCTTCAGGAGCATCGAGCAAAAGTCCGAGAGGGACGGAGTAAAGGTGGAGGACATAATTTGAGCTCGAACACTATGAAGATGCGGTGGAATACAGGTCATCATCATGAAAATCTCAGCTGCTTCTTTCTGCGCCCGTTGCACAACCAAATTCGTGGTGGGGGCGGGGCGAGACCGGTCGGGGGCCGGGGTCTCGCCCCTGCCACGCGGCCTGGCGGGGCGAGACCGGCCGGGGGCCGGGGTCTCGCCCCTGCCCCGTGGCTTGGCGGGGCGAGACCGGTCGGGGGCCGCGGTCTCGCTCCTGCCCCGCGGCCTGGCGGGGCGAGACTGGCCGGGGGCCGGGGTCTCGCCACTACCCCGCGGCCTGGCGGGGCGAGGCCGGGGGACGGGGTCTCGCCCCTGCCCCGCGGCCTGGCGGGGCGAGGCCGGCCGGGGGCCGGGGTCTCGCCCCTGCCCCGCGCCCTGGCGGGGCGAGACCGGCCGGGGGCCCGGGTCTCGCCCCTGCCCCGCGGCCTGGCGGGGCGAGACCGGCCGGGGGCCGGGGTCTCGCCCCTGCGCCCTGCTCCCCGGTTCTTCGAGATTCGCCCGCTCGCTCGGCCCTAGGGTGGAGGAGGAGTGGGGTGGTTTAACCCCCACTCACCTCCGGCGTCCGGGGAAGGTGCGGGGGATGGTTTAACCTCCTTTTCCCCCGGACCTATGTTGGCCATACTTTTACCGTTATACCCTCGGGGTGGAATTACCTCTTTACCCCCCGGTGTGGATGTTTTCTATTGGCCCAAGGCTTATTTGTCTTAGAGGTTTTTCTGACATTTTGGTCCCTAGACTTGGAAAAACTATAAATAGACCCTTAAGGGTGCCTTGGAGAGGATTGAATCTTGGCTACAAAAATCTCTTTGCTTTCTTCTTCCAAGGCACCTAGCTCCGCATTGGCTAGGGAGGGGGAGACTTCAAAGGTCTTCCGGGTGTGAGGTGGGACCTCCGCGCTAGAGCCGAGGGTCTGTTCCTAGCTTCTCGATCTTTTGGCCTGTGACGTTCTCCTGAGTGTAGTAAGTGTGGGGTCACCCCTCTTTTGGGACCCCGAACTCCACAGAGGTCAATTTTTGACTTCAATACTTTTGGTGCGGTGAGCGTGGAGAGTGACCAGCACATAAAATCTCGGGAGAGCGTCATGGCTGGAGGTCAGGGAGGTAGTGATGATCTCGGCGAGCTCCCCAGCCCAGGACCCTTTGTGGGGAGGCATGAGTTCATGACCTCCATCCAAGGCATCATGGAGATGCTGCGAAGCATTGCTCCTCAGGGTGGCAGCTCCACACCAACCCCCCAGGAGCTAGCTCCCCCCTCTCGACGAGTTGACTCCCAGGGGTCTAGGCGAGATGACCCCAGCAGGGGGAGAAGGAAGCGCACCAGGAAGAAGTCCCGGGAAGGAGAGGATGGGAGGTGGGGTCGAGCGAGACCTCACCGGCCGAGAGTTGTTCTCCAGCCCGGCGAGTGCCAGCCTCCCAGGCGAGCAAGTCGCGCGAGTAGAGGTGGCGAGACCACCCCTCAGGGGGTCACCCTTCAGCGAGCTGATCATCTCAGCTCCCATTCCCGAGGGGTTTCGAGAGACAGACATGGCTTACTATACCGGGAAAGATGACCCCGTCCAGCACCTGCAGTGGTTTGAGGATGCCGTCTCCATCAGGCTGATGACGGATGCCTTCAAGTGTCGCCTCTTCGCGATCACGTTGAAGGATAAGACAAGGGACTGGTTCCACCAGCTCCCACCGAGGTCGATCTATGGGTTCGAGGACTTGAGCCGGAGCTTTCAGCTCCGCTTCTCCACCTCCAAGAAGAGGAAGAAGAGCTCCGGACACCTCAGCCTCATCAGCCTCAACAAGCGCAAGATCCGGTGCGGATTGACGAAGTCCAACCTGGGGGGGGGGGCAGAGGAGAGATGTGAGGACAAGGTTGATGTGGGCACCCGGGGAGGGATCCGATGATTCACGAGGGAAGAGAGAGGTAAGAAAGAAGTGAATCATCTCTTTGTAATGAATTTCGCTTGCAGTTGTATCAACTATGATTAATGACAGGAACCACCAAAAAATGTTTGTGATCCATGAAAGATCTCACCTCGAGATGGATTCCACTGTCAGACTCTCACTAGCTGGCAGGGCAGGTTGATCTCTCGGAGGGTGTGGTAGGTCTCACCTCGAGATGGATTCCGCTGCCAGTCTCTCACTAGCTGGTAGGGCAGGTTGATCTCTCGGAGGGTGGGGTAGGTCTCACCTCGAGATGGATTCCGCTGCCAGACTCTCACTAGCTGGCAGAGCAGGTTGATCTCTCGGAGGGTGGGGTAGGTCTCACCTCGAGATGGATTCCGCTGTCAGGCTCTCACTAGCTGGCAGGGCAGGTTGATCTCTCGGAGGCTGGGGTAGGTCTCACCTCGAGATGGATTCCGCTGTCAGGCTCTCACTAGCTGCCAGAGCAGGTTGATCTCTCGGAGGGTGGGGTAGGTATCACCTCGAGATGGATTCCGCTGCCAGGCTCTCACTAGCTGGCAGGGCAGGTTGATCTCTCGGAGGGTGGGGTAGGTCTCACCTCGAGATGGATTCCGCTGCCAGGCTCTCACTAGCTGGCAGGGCAGGTTGATCTCTCGGAGGGTGGGGTAGGTCTCACCTCGAGATGGATTCCGCTGTCAGGCTCTCACTAGCTGGCAGGGCAGGCGTACTTCTCGTGGAAGCTCATGTACCTTTGCTCCGATGACGGTCCCGCTGTCAGACTCTCACTAGCTGGCAGGACAGGCGTACCTCTCGTGGAAGCCCAAGTACCTTTGCTCCGATGGCGGTCCTGTTGTCATGCTCTCACTAGCTGACAGGGCAGACGTACCTCTCGTGGATGCCCAGTTCTTCTTACCCGGAGGGGGTCTCGCCACCCAGACTCCCATCAGCTGGCATGACAGGTTGACCCCTACGGGAGGTTAAGTGTTTTTTACCCGGAGGGGGTCTCGCCACCCAGGCTCTCATCAGCTGGCATGACAGGTTGACCCCTCCGGGAGGTTAAGTGTTTTTTGCACGGAGGGGGTCTCACCACCCAGACTCCCATCAGCTGACATGACAAGTTGACCCCTCCGGGAGGTTAAGTGTTTTTTATCCGGAGGGGGTCTCGCCACCCAGGCTCCCATCAGCTGACATGACAGGTTGACTCCCCGGAGAGGCTAAGTATCTTTTCGACCACGCAAGAAAATTACTCTCAGCGAATACGTTGGGTTGGATGTTTCTTTCTGAGCTTGTGCCAACCTCGCAAAGAGCGAGGATTGTGTACAACCCCGTATTCGCGGAGTAGGGTCCCCTCGGCAGGCGTGAGACCAACTTTGTATTTTAAAGCTTTTGGAGTGGTTTGCATTCTGGGTGGCCAATTTAGGCCTATCCCTTGGAATATACTAGTATGGGGAGGAAAAATCTGTCTTCCCCCAGTGGCCCCTTTTCGGGGGGGGGGGGGGGTGCGACAAGTTGGTTGACACTCGCCCCAGCCTGATAAGTGCGAGGTGGGAGCAGCGGGACCGGTCGGAGGCCGGGGTCTCGCCCCTGCTCCGCGGCCTGGCGGGGGCGAGACCGGCCGGGGGCCGTGGTCTCGCCTCTGCCCCGCGGCCTGACGTGGCGAGACCGGTCTGGGGCCGGGGTCTCGCCCCTGCCCCGCGGCCTGGCAGGGCGAGGCCGGCCGGGGGCCGGGGTCTCGCCCCTGCCCCGCGGCCTGGCGGGGCGAGACCGGCCGAGGGCCGCAGTCTCGCCCCGCCAGGCCGGTCGGGGTCTCGCCCCTGCCCCGCGGCCTGGCGGGGCGAGACCGGCCGGGGGCCGGGGTCTCGCCCCTGCCCCGCGGCCTGGAGGGGCGAGACCGGCCGGGGGCCGGGCTCTCGCCCCTGCCCCGCGGCCTGGCGGGGCGAGACCGGCCGGTGGCCGGGGTCTCGCCCCTGCCCCGCGACCTGGCGGGGCGAGACCTGCCGGGGGCCGGGGTCTCGCCCCTGCCCCGCGGCCTGGCGGGGCGAGACCGGCCGGGAGCCGGGGTCTCGTCCCTGCCCCGCGGCCTGGCGGGGCGAGACCGGCCGGGGGCCGGGGTCTTGCCCCTGCCCCCTGCTCCCCGGTTCTTCGGGATTCGCCCGCTCGCTCGGCCACAGGGTGGAGGAGTGGGGTGGTTTAACCCCCACTCACCTCGTCCGGGGAAGGTGAGGGGGATGGTTTAACCTCCTTTTCCCCCGGACCTCTGTTGGCCATGCTTTTACCGTTATACCCTCGGGGTGGAATTGCCTCTTTACCCCCCGGTGTGGATGTCTTCTATTGACCCAAGGCTTATTTGTCTTTGGGGTTTTTCTGACATTTTGGTCCGTAGACTTGGAAAAACTATAAATAGACCCTTAAGAGTGCCTTGGAGAGGATTGGATCTTGGCTACAAAAATCCCTTTGCTTTCTTCCTCCAAGGCACCTAGCTTAGCATTGGCTAGGGAGGGGGAGACTTCAAAGGTCTTCCGGGTGTGAGGTGGGACCTCCACGCTAGAGCCGAGGGTCTGTTCCTAGCTTCTCAATCTTTTGGCCCGCGACGTTCTCCTAAGTGTAGTAAGTGTGAGGTCACCCCTCTTTTGGGACCCCGAAGTCCACGGAGGTCAATTTTTGGCTTCAACACGCACCATTCCCCCAAGACATAAGGATCGGATGTGATAGATTTTCTGATGGCAACAAAAAACTATATTTAGTTTTTCTGAAGGTAACAAGATTAGGAGAATTAAATTAGCTGGCCAAATTCATCAACCAAAAAAAAAAGATAAAGCGCACATAAAGAGATGAATTAGAATAGAAAGAAATGATGATCAGAAATGGACTGCAAACTTGCCCTTATTCACCTAACCACATTATAATCATCAGCTTTCTTTTATGCTCGGGTGGAGTTTCTTTAATTTTTCATGAAAGAACACTGCATGGTCCATGAAAAGCTGGGCTCTCTGCTGGTAGTGAGTTGGCTGCATTGGGTGTTGCAGCTTCCACTTGATGGCTCCTCCCAAATCATGACATCTTGGGGGGTGGGGGGGGGGGGGTGGATTATTTATAATATTAAAGAATTTGATAGAGATTTCAAACTTAAAATCAATTGGTCATCGGTGGGGATCATGATCTATATTAATTTGATGTTTTGGGAAGCAAGTATGGTTCTTAATTATGTGATTTGTTGGTTATTGGAGGTGTTAATTGGTAAGCACTTAACCGTTGTATACATCTGTGCATGTATGGTTTTACTGGAAATCAAATGTATTCTGATAATGCAGACTAATATGGTGTGCATGAAGGATTCGCACGTTTGCCAGGAGAGCTCACACTGTGGTTATGATAGCAGTATTGGTTGCCATAAAAGGAAAAGATAGGGGTTGAAGGGGAAAGGGAGGGGAAAAGCATGTTTAGTGATCAAAAATCTCTTAGATAGCTGGTTATTATCAATCATCATATATGCATGGATACATTCTCCTAGGAGAATCGAATCAGCCCACCTTCTCTTTCTCCTACACAATGTGCCTGCTTTTCTTTTCTTTTCTTTTCTTTTTCTCCTTTGTTCTTTTCTTTTTCCAGTTCACCACTTCCCCTTTAACGGACCCCAAGAGAATGGACCGCAGATCATCCTATGGCTTTGAAATCATAGAGAGAGAGAGAGAGGAGAGAAAGAGGAGAGAGATAGATACAGAGGGAGAGAGGGGACAGAGAGAGAGAGAGAGGGGGGGGGGACAGAGAGAGAGAGAGAGAGAGAGAGAGAGAGAGAGCATTAAAATTGTGAACTGCTTTTCCTCAAAAAAAAAACTGTGAACTGGAAGGATAATAAGAGGAAAGAAAAGGGAGTAAGAGGAGTTTGAAAACAATAATTATTCAGGGTAGGGAGAGAGGGGAGAGGGAGAGAGGGAGAGGAGTCTAAAACAAAGGGAAAGATGGTCAAAAACCTTCCTCGAAGACTACTTCTAATAACTCCTTTATCGAAACTCACCAGTTTTCCTTTACTTTTTAGGAATCCATTTGTTGATAAAAGCAAATTAATGATATCGCCCTCTTGTTAACAAAAAAAATATTCCCACATCCTCTCTACCATTTACATAAAGAAAAGTTCAAGAACTTTGTGTTCAGGGACTATTATTTCCCGTCTATATATACATTTATACTATGTTAAAAAGAAAAATTTGGATGGTCACGGCCTTGAAATAAGACCACCAAATGAATATGTGTCCTTCAATTTTAATCTCTCTCATCTAATGAAACTTGATTTATTTACTACATAAAGCAACATAAAATTAAAAGCATATATACGCGGTTTATAGATACTACCGGCAGGGCATAGGCCCTCACATACTGCTCATGGAGGGAGCCCGTGCACAACCGCTATGTATATATATGTATATGTATAATGTATGCATTTTATGAGAGCAACAGAGAATGTATTAAGAACACTCTTAGCAGTTTACGGTTTTATGTATATTTTTGCCGTAAAGCATCAAAATTCATATTTTCAAGGGCAAAAAATCATTTTAAGCTTCTTAAATTAGTGAAATTTGCTTGAAAAAAATAACTCAAGTGAGATGATGATGTTTTGTCAAACCTTAGGAGGTAACTATTGGCTAAACTTTGGGAGAGGTATATACAAATTATCCAGGTTAATCTATTAAGGCTTCGTTTGGTTCGGCGTTTCGCCGCCTCCGTTTGGAGCAAACGCCGCTGGACGGCGGGTAAACAAACGGCTGCCGCCGGCGTTCGCTCTGTTTGCACTCGCAGCAAAGAGGAAACGGTCCCGATCCGCTCCGTTTCGACCCCCACCTCTCCCCCTCCGGTTCCAAAGTGACGTTTCGACCCACCGGATGCACCCGCCACCGCCGAACCAAATATAGCCTAAGTTTGTATCAAATAAGGAGTTCATACACAGGAGCATTAAAATAGTTCTACTGGTTTATGTATTTTAATGTCTGTTACGAAACAAAACTATAGAATAAAAGAAATGATCCTACGGTTGGCAACAGGCTGGACAGACTTTGGCTACACCCAATCAAGTTTTCCACACTCTCCACTATTGTCACCCCATATTTAGTTTTCACTATTTTACCCAGGTTATACATACGTATTCCTAGGTGACAATCTAATACAACCTGCTTGACTCCTTTGATGTACAAATTATCTCTATACGCCGTATGCTGCATCCCCCACATCCAATTTATGCGTGGCACATGGGTAATCCCGTGTGCAAATCTTTTGAGTGTGATTGGGTTGGGAAGACTGCTTGCATCCGGTCGGCGGATGAAATAATTTCTGTTGTTGATGTAGAATGTTTGGGGGAAGTATGGGTGTTTAATGAAAAGGGGAAGATACATGCCCTTTTTTTAAACGGTTGCTTTCTGTATATTTATATTTTTAACTCTCAAAATAATGTCTATTCTTACAAGATAATGTCTTAATTTTACATTAATGAGGGATGATGTGTATTAAATAATTAGGCACATGAAATGTATGTACATTAAAATAAGAGTGTGATATACATGCATATTAAAATATTAGACTTGTGATTTGTAGAAGTATTAAAATATTGGGTGAAGAGTCATATTTTATGGATAGTTCAAGTTTGGAATAAGATATTGATTTCTCTTCTGTCTTGCTCTCTTGTGATATTGTGTTCTTGTTTTGTCCGTTCTCTCCCGCTCTTCTTTCTTCTCCACACTAGTAGCTTCTTCATATAAAAACATTTCCCGAAATAATCCAAATGAAAATTTTCAGAAGAAAACAGTTTCAGAACATGTGCTGAAGGGGGTCAATGTTAAGATAAATTTTCTCCTAAGTATGAAAGAGGATTAGCCATCTTTGACCTGGTATTCAACATGTGCTCTTAAAGGAAGCTTCCAGGAAATTGTCCAAAGGAAGCTTCATGTCAAATGACATGTGTTTTTGACCGAGGGAAGCTTCATGGAAGCTTCATCCACATGTCATCTACCACACCTACCTCCTTGATTTTGGACCTATAAATAGGGATGAAGGAGGAGAGGTAAGGCATCCACTTCTCTCCAAACTCAAGCATTGAAAGATCCAGAGAGGCTTTTGCGGCAATCGTCTTAGTTTGGGAGAGCTTTCGGACGTCGTTGTACGACGTTGACAAAGAGTACTTCGCCTACACGGATTGGATCCAGTGCAGATATTGGCAAGGATTCGAAGAGGCATCTTGGAGAGGATTTGTGTAATCCGTCTCATCCGCCGCTGTCGGTAACTTGCAGTTTTTCTGTTGTTATTTATTGTATTGTGTAGTGTGAAGCTGGTGGAGATCCTTTGTGGATCGGTGGAGGGAAAGCATGTAATCCGTGCGTGTGTTTATCACACACTTTTAGTGGAGGCTTTCCGGGTTGGACTCCGATCGTCCCGTGGTTTTTCGCCCAAGTTGGGTTTTCCACGTAAAAATTCTCTGTGTGCTTTTCTGTGCTTTTTGTTCCTTTTTATTTCTGTATTGTATTGTTGTTTCCGCTTGCATACCGCTGAACGCGGTCGCACAGGTTGCTCGCTCAAAAATTAAAACAGGTGCTCTGGTCGGGATTGGTTGCTCGCATTCCCAACAAGTGGTATCAGAGGGAGGTTGAGTGTCAGAGCCGTTCAGTGACAGAGCAGATACCGGGCTGACCTTTGGGATTTTAGGACGAGTCGATCGGGATCTCGGTGTGCAATTGGGAGTGATAGTTTACGACCATTGGCCCGCTGGCTATCCTCTCCAGCTGTATACTTTGAGATAGTCGACTCAAAGATCAGTGGTCGGTCCGGCCAGTTGGCAGAGCATAATGGAGTCATCATCAGGTTCGGAGCAGATGATAAAGTTGAATGGTGCCAATTATCACCAGTGGCATCTACTGATGGAGGATCTGATATATGTGAAGGGCTGGCATGCTCCTATCTTTGAGGAGATGCCAAAGGACACGGATCCAGCAAAATGGAAGGTGGAACATCGAAAGCTGTGTGGGTTTATCAGACGATTCGTGGAGCCGAACGTCTACAACCATGTGGCTAGCATCAATGATGCAAAGGATCTGTGGAAGACTCTCGAGACCTTGTATGTCAAGAGCACGGGCATCAACAAGTTATATTTGCTGAAGAAGCTTGGAGAGTTCAGATACCGGGAGGGCTCTCCTATTTTGGATCATGTCAACGAGTTCCAGGGCATTATTGATCGTCTCACTGCTATGAAGGTGACATTCGAAGACGAGGTGAATGCATTGTGGCTTCTCAAGTCACTTCCAGATTCTTGGGAGATGGTCAGAGTTTCTCTGATCAATTCTTCCCCCCAGGGGATTGTTTCCATGGAGATCGCCAAGAGTGGGATCTTGAATGAGGAGGTGAGACGAAAGTCTCAGGGGACTTCAGGCTCTTCTTCACGAGCTGACGTTCTCTTTACTGAGTCCAGGGGGAGAGGAAGGAGTAAGAGCCGAGGAAGGAAGGAGGACAGGAGTCCGAGTAGGGGCAAGTCAAAGTCACGTTATCAGAACGTGGAATGCCACTACTGTCATAAGAAGGGCCACATCAAGAAATTCTGCTACTCGTTGAAGAACGATCAGAAGAAGGGGATTGCCACTGAGGGCAAAGATGAGGGTCATACCGCAGCCACCATTTCGACTGAGGAGGACGACATCATTATTATTGGCGACGACGTCACGGCTGCACTCTCGTGTGACGACCGATGCTGGATCGTTGACTCTGGAGCCTCTGCGCATGTCTCCCACAACAGGGAGCTGTTTGCCACTTACACCACTCATGACTGTGGGGTGTTGAGGATGGGCAATGGGGATACGTCTAAGGTACTTGGGCGTGGAGACATGCATTTGAAGACAAGCACTGGAGCCCTACTAGTTCTGAGGGATGTACGACATGTGCCAGACATCCGTTTCAATCTGATATCTGTTGGCAGACTTGGAGATGAAGGACACCTGAGTGTCTTTGGAGGAGACTTCTGGAAGCTGATCAGGGGATCACTTGTGATGGCCAGGGGCTACAGAGATTCTGGACTGTACTACATGGAGGGGAGGCCTGAAGCTGCTCAGGCCAACTCCGTCAGGGATGAGGCATCCACTTCCTTATGGCACAGGAGGCTGGCACACATTAGCCAGAAGGGTTTGGGATGCCTGGCGAAGAAAAAGCTCATTAGTGACATTTCTGGTGATCATTTGGAGAGGTGTGACCATTGCATGGCTGGGAAGCAGAACAGGATTTCATTCCAGAGCCACACGTCCACCAGGAGATCGGAGCCTTTGGAGCTGGTTCATACAGATGTTTGCGGACCCCTGAAGGTCCACACTAGAGGAGGAGCTTTGTACTTCGTTACCTTCATCGACGATCATTCGAGGAAGCTTTGGGTCTATGCTATCAAGACCAAAGATCAGGTCCTCGATACTTTCAAGAGATTCCACGCTGAGGTGCAGAGACAGTCTGGGAAGAGGCTGAGATGCATCAGGTCCGACAACGGGGAGAGTACATTGGTCCGTTTGACGAGTACTGCAGGGACCACGGCATCCGACATGAGAAGACCCCGCCAAAGACGCCGCAGCTGAATGGCGTAGCTGAGAGGATGAATCGGACACTATTGGAGAGGATTCGGTGCATGCTATCTGAGTCAAAGCTGCCAGGGATGTTTTGGGGCGAGGCTCTTCTTACTGCAGCGCATGTCATCAACCTCTCGCCGAGCTCAGCGTTGCGGGAGGATGTCCCAATAGGGTCTGGTATGGGAAAGACCCCTCTTACAGTCACTTGCGGGTATTTGGCTGCAAAGCCTTTGTACACGTCCCCAGGGACGAGAGATCAAAGTTGGATTCGAAGACCCGGCAGTGCATTTTCTTGGGGTACGGCTATAGTGGAGAGTTCGGGTACAGGTTCTTTGATCCAGTTGAGAAGAAGCTTGTACGTAGCCGTGATGCTGTTTTCTGTGAGGATCAGACTGTTGGTGATCCTGAGGGGACTGTTGAGTCTGAGGTTGATTCTCGCACTACTGCAGAGTTACCTATGGTTGGAGTTGATGACACTGAGGAGGCTATTGAGCCTGTGCCAACACAGGGTACTGATACCCTTCCGGATCATGATATCACCACTGATGGTGAACCAGGAGTTGCTGAGGACATTACTGATGATGTGCCTGCCCCGGCACCTGAGCCTGCCCTGCGGAGGTCAGATCGGACCAGGCACCCGTCCGCTAGATATTCTGCATCAGAGTTCATACTGTTGACTGATGCGGGGGAGCCTGAGAGTTATGACGAGGCTGTGGAGAGCACCGAGAAGCGTCAGTGGATGGTTGCTATGCAGGAGGAGATGCAGTCGCTGCAGAAGAACCACACGTATGACCTGGTGAGATTGCCTAAGGGCAAGAAGGCCTTGAAGAATCGATGGATCTTCAGGGTGAAGCAGGGAGACTCCTCCACACCTCCCAGATACAAAGCCAGGCTGGTGGTGAAAGGTTTGGACAGCGGCAGGGTGTCGACTTCGATGAGATCTTCTCGCCTGTGGTGAAGATGTCATCTATTCGTGTTATACTCGGCCTCGCTGCGAGGCTAGACTTGGAGATAGAGCAGATGGATGTCAAGACCGCCTTTCTGCATGGCGATCTTGAGGAGGAGCTATACATGGAGCAGCCTGAGGGTTTCAGTGTCAGAGGGAAGGAAGGTCTGGTGTGCCGCTTGCAGAAGAGTCTATATGGCCTGAAGCAGGCCCCGCGACAATGGTATAGGAAGTTTGATTCCTTTATGGGGGAGATCGACTTCAGGAGGACCACCCTTGACCACTGCGTGTTCATCAAGCAGTATGCTTCAGAGGACTTCGTCATTCTGCTGTTGTACGTGGACGATATGTTGATCGTAGGGAGGAACACTGCTCGCATTGCTGAGTTGAAGCGGCAGTTGAGTTCCACTTTTGAGATGAAGGATCTGGGTGCTGCGAAGACCATTTTAGGGATGCACATTCGCAGAGACAGGGGAGCCAGACTGCTTTGGTTATCACAGGAGCGGTACATCCGCAAAGTGCTGCAGAGGTTTGATATGGATCAGGCAAAGAAGGTGAGCGTGCCGCTTGCAGCTCACTTCAGGCTTACCGCTGATCAGTGCCCCAGCACACCCGAGGGGATCGAGGATATGCAAAAAGTTCCGTTTGCATCTGCAGTTGGAAGCCTTATGTATGCGATGGTGTGTACGCGGCCAGATATTGCGCATGCCGTTGGGACAGTCAGTAGATTTCTCTCCAATCCTGGGAGAGAGCATTGGAGCGCAGTAAAGTGGATACTGAGATACCTGCAAGGGACTTCAGACTTGACGTTGAGATTTGGAGACAGTGAGCCAGAGTTGTTGGGCTACACTGATGCGGACATGGCTGGAGATGTGGATTCCAGGAGGTCGACGTCAGGGTACTTGATTCTATTTGCAGGGGGAGCTGTCTCGTGGGCGTCGAGGCTGCAGAAGTGCGTTGCACTGTCCACCACGGAGGCTGAGTTCATTGCGGTCACTGAGGCTGGGAAGGAGTTACTCTGGATGAAGAGGTTCATCAAAGAACTTGGATTCACTCAGGACCGATACACACTCCTGTGTGACAGTCAGAGCGCTATTCACCTGGGGAAGAACCCCACGTTCCACTCGAGGTCGAAGCACATCGCACACACTCGGTATCGGTATTGGATACGAGATGTCCTGGAGCAGAAGGAGCTTGATCTTCAGAAGGTACACACGGATGACAACGGGGCAGACATGCTGACCAAAACTGTGCCAAGGGGGAAGTTCGAGCATTGCGTTAGAATCGCCGGGATGGCGGTTTCTTCCACCTCGATGTGAAGGAGGAGATTTGTTGGGTACAGTTCCCGTCCTTTGTGGAAAAAACTGTTGAGTTCGAGTCTCATTAACTCGAATTTGGTGTTGCTGATCAAATGTAGAGACATTGATGGAGGACCTGGCGGGAGGCAAATTAAAGACTCTGGGGAAGATTATCAGAATGACAAACTTTCTTCACTTAGTCGAAAAGGGGGAGATTTGTTAAGATAAATTTTCTCCTAAGTATGAAAGAGGATTAGCCATCTTTGACCTGGAATTCAACATGTGCTCTTAAAGGAAGCTTCCAGGAAATTGTCCAAAGGAAGCTTCATGTCAAATGACATGTGTTTTTGACCGAGGGAAGCTTCATGGAAGCTTCATCCACATGTCATCTACCACACCTACCTCCTTGATTTTGGACCTATAAATAGGGATGAAGGAGGAGAGGTAAGGCATCCACTTCTCTCCAAACTCAAGCATTGAAAGATCTAGAGAGGCTTTTGCGGCAATCGTCTTAGTTTGGGAGAGCTTTCGGACGTCGTTGTACGACGTTGACAAAGAGTACTTCGCCTACACGGATTGGATCTAGAGCAGATATTGGCAAGGATTCGAAGAGGCATCTTGGAGAGGATTTGTGTAATCCGTCTCATCCGCCGCTGTCGGTAACTTGCAGTTTTTCTGTTGTTATTTATTGTATTGTGTAGTGTGAAGCTGGTGGAGATCCTTTGTGGATCGGTGGAGGGAAAGCCTGTAATCCGTGCGTGTGTTTATCACACACTTTTAGTGGAGGCTTTCCGGGTTGGACTCCGATCGTCCCGTGGTTTTTCGCCCAAGTTGGGTTTTCCACGTAAAAATTCTCTGTGTGCTTTTCTGTGCTTTTTGTTCCTTTTTATTTCTGTATTGTATTGTTGTTTCCGCTTGCATACCGCTGAACGCGGTCGCACAGGTTGCTCGCTCAAAAATTAAAACAGGTGCTCTGGTCGGGATTGGTTGCTCGCATTCCCAACAGTCAACTGAATAGGCTAAAATATGTTAGTACTCAAGACATCTCCACATTCCTTAGGACGTTGTTCCATCTAATCTTAGGTTATTATTCATATACACCCACCGGATCGATGCATGGATTAGTTTACAGTATGTTTGTTTGATTTCATGAAGCAGTGATGCTTCCTAGAACTACACTATGCTAGTTTTAATTGATTAGGGGTACATGGATCCATCATTCTAATCACAAATTGTGATATGTTATCCCTGATATGACTCTTTGGTAAGAATATTTGAATTTTGAATTATTGTTAAAAGTAGATGGAGAATAAAAGAAAGATTGGAATTTGAATGCCCTTTAGGTATCAATCAATTCTTGTGTTATAATTAATGCACTGGAACTCCAGGTAAAGACTCGTGGCATCTTGCACCACTCAGGAAGGCGCATCTACTGTATTATTGCATTTATATATAGTACTTAAATGTATATTCTGCTGGTTCATATCATTTTTCTGGCTTGCTCACAAAAATCTTAACAGATAATTAAATGATTAACTAAGGTCATATTTGGGAGAGCGGCGCAGATGGTTCTGGTGAAATGGAGGAGATTTTGACATTTCTCACTGCACCAGAGCTCAAAATTAAGGTTATCCAAACACTTTTATTTCTCCGGCGAGGCAAATCAAAAATGCCTTCGGAGCAGAAATGAAGTAACAAATGTAGCCTAAACTTGAAGCGATTTTTTGGAGCATCACATTCATCTTTAAGTGCTAATTCGTGGCCGTGATTTTTTTTAGGCAACCGAGTTCGGCTGTCCCTCCTTTTGTTGGTAGACCTCGTAATACCATTTCACCCTGCTCATTATGTGTGATCGTAGTTATGTGGTCAAGTATATCGTCATTTGGCGGCTCCATTCGGAGCATCCTTCCCAAACATATCCTAAACAATCATTTGGAGTAATTAGAGAAACCATTCTCCACATAAACCCTACTAATTACTCTCCTTATACTTGTTACTAGGTGTTATGCCTTTAAGGCTGTCATGTTAGGTTAGAGAACATGAAATGAAAGGAGGGCACTATGAAATTGTTATAATAATAATAATACTACTAATGATTCACACACATTGCCCCCTTCATTGATTTCTATAAAGATGCACTAAGAAAGCCCTTTAATTAAGGGAATTGATATACGCAAACCTCCACCCGCTATCCGCAAACCGGGTTAAGTAGTTTTTTAGGGTTTTATTTTTTTATATCCGCAAACAATGATGGCGAAGGTTTGCATATACCTCCACCAAACAGCAGCCATTTTGGGGGTCAAGATGATCCCAAATCGAAAAGTGATCAACACGAAAGTTGTAGATCTCGACGAGACGAACAAATTTCATGTTGACCACTTTTTTATATAGAGCCGTCTTGGACCTCGATTTGGGCCCGGAAATCGGGGGTGGCCGAACTGCTACAGTAAACCGTTCCGCCGCCCCCGATTTCGGGGCCCAAATCGAGGACCAAGACCGCTCCATATCAAAAAGTGGTCAACATGAAAGTTGTTCGTCTCGCCGAGATCTACAACTTTTGTGTTGATCACTTTTCAATTTGGGACCATCTTGACCACCAAAATGACTTGCCCGTACAGCATGTATATATATATATATATCCATACATATATGTTTACACTTATATATATAGATATAATAAATAATAAGTAGGGGCTTGCATGCTTGGAGGCGTCGAAGAAGGTGACTGAGAACCCATGTATGCAAATGTGGTGGTCGGGCTCCATGTTGACGAATCTGACTCGTATGCGAACTTTCGTCGCGACAGCACGATATTGCCTATAATTGGAGAGTGCATTACAACGAACGGTTGCAAGGATCACCGCCGGCAACGGGACCAGTACATTACTGACATTGGATAATTGATAATGAAAAGTGGTATGTAAACTTTTTTATGCAATTTCACATAAAGTTATTTTTCAAATGATAATGTTACAACTATTAATATTAATTTTTCTCCATATGCAGGCAAAAACACTGACAAAATACAGTGACAGATTAGGCCAAAAAACAATGCTAAATATTTTCAAGGCAACTTTAGAGGCTAGTCACGACTTCTTTTGACTTTTTTTCAAGGCAACTATTAATATTGATATCTTCTTCATTTTTGCAGGCTAAAACATCGGTATGAAGCAATGTCATATTAGGCTACAATCATAACTTCTTTTGAATGTTAACTATGTTCGTATGGACTTTAGAAAAACTAAAATTAATTACATTATGATGATATTTTGGGAAGTTTATTAATATCTATGTATTTGTGGTGTCATTATTGCGCCTAACAATTATGTTTGCGGATAACAAATTTATAAAACAGTGGTTTGCGGATAACAATTATGTTTGCGGATAGTTAATTTGAAAAACAGTGGTTTGCGAATATCAAATGTTTGCGGATAGCGAAAAGTGGTTTGCGTATATCAATTCCCTTAATTAATATCCTCTATATATTTTTTTTTTCCATCTTTAGCATGCTTCTGAATGGCCATTCTCTCCTTTTTCCTTCTTTTGGTATACTGTAATCACTCTGTTCTAGGTGGTGGGGGAAAAAAAGAGCATCTCCAGGTTTCCATCCCCAATCTTGATTCTCCATAAATTTGAGGCTTTCACAAGTATAAAAACCACACCAACCCTCCTTATAACTCACAAAAACCTTCTCACACCCACACTTCTTTCATATCTGGTTAACTTTCTTTTTCTCTCCTCCACAAGTATTATGCTTGTTTTATATTCTTTATGCATGCATTTAATGGGGGGATTTGTGTTCTGCTGTGCATGCTCAGGGTTCTGAAAGATGAACAGGAAGCCGGGAGACTGGAACTGCAGGGCATGCCAGCACCTCAACTTCAGCCGGAGGGATTCGTGCCAGCGCTGCGGTGAGCAGAGGTCAGGCGGCGGCGACCGATCCGACTACGGCAGCTTTGGCGGGGGCCGTGGCGCCTCTTCCTTCGGATTCAGCACCGGCTCCGACGTGAGACCCGGCGACTGGTACTGCCAGTGCAGCGCCCACAACTTTGCCAGCCGCTCCAGCTGCTTCAAGTGCGGCGGATTCAAGGAGGACAGCTCGGTCGGTAGTGGCGGTGGTGGTGGAAACTTGGATGTTGATGTGCCACGCTCTAGGGGCTATGGCTTCGGAAGCGGCGGCGGCGGCGGCGGTCGCGCCGGGTGGAAATCCGGAGACTGGATTTGTACCAGGTGTATTTCTTCTTCATTTCATGGGGTTATGATTTGGTCACAAAAATGAACACAGATTGCGCTAATCACTGTGTGAATTCTGCTTTCAGGTCGGGTTGCAACGAGCACAACTTTGCGAGCAGAATGGAATGCTTCCGCTGCAACGCTCCTCGGGATTCCGGTGACTGATCCTCACTGCATCTCCTTCTCCATTTCTGAAGAGTTTTTTTCTTCTTCAGGATTCCACTTACTTTGCTTCTTTATGTTTGTATAGGCACGGAGGTGTGAGAAGATTATAACCAGAGATGAGAAAAGATTGAAATGTTTGAGATCATAGCAGGACTGCTCTTTCATGCCGGTCACTAGTTTTGCCCTTCAGCCATTTGTTGTCCTTTTCTATTTACTGTTAAGTTTTTGAGTCTCTCTCTCGCTCGCTCTCTAGCAATGGCGGCTAGGTTTTTGTTTGCTTCTTCTCTTATTCTCTCCTCTCTCTGCTTCTGATGTTCCAAGTATAACCATGAATCAGGTGTTGGTCAAGTTTGTTTGTCTGAAAGTCGCCTCCAAAATGTCTCTGTTTTCATTTTGAAATAGTCTTCTTCTCTCTGTCTTCAGTTATTTATATAAACGTTCAATTTCCTGTTCCTATATACTATCAAAATAGTTGTTTTTTTTTACTTTTGCTCTGTTTGTGATAAATTAAGAGGAATGCTAATAGCACCTCTGAAGTTCGCTATTAGCCGTCATTTCAATGTGCTATTTTGGTCTTTTTTAGTCGGGTTTTTGGCACTTTGCACCCCCGAAGGTGCAATTTTTGGCACTTTGCACCCTGAAAGTTTAAACATGGCACTTTGCACTCCCGAAACTTCAATCCTTGGCACTTTGCACCCCAAGCATGTTAAATGAGAGGTAATTTCGTTCAGACCTCGTCAAAAGTGCTTATTTTTGCACTTTGCACCCTGAAATTTTCGGATTTATACTTACAATTATCATTTTATTAAGTGGTAAATTTGGGTGGTTAAAATCATTAAAGTATATTTGGCCTGTAAGTATATAAATCCGAAAATTTTAGGGTGCAAAGTGCAAAATAAGCACTTTTGACGAGATTTGGATGAAATTACCCCTCATTTAACATGCTTGGGGGTGCAAAGTGCCAAGGATTGAAGTTTCGAGGGTGCAAAGTGCCATATTTAAACTTTCAGGGTGCAAAGTGCCAAAAATTGCACTTTCGGGAGTGCAAAATGCCAAAAAAGCCTTTTTAGTCTGCTATTAGTCAATGGAGAGGTGTTGTTAATGTTGCCCTAAATTAATAACTCCGCACGCGGCATGAGGATAATTACGACCATCACGGAAAAAAATAAACTTGTTTTGAACATAAAATAGGATGAACTTCCTTAAGGGAGATCAGGCGTTCATAAAGGATGGTTCATAACCATCGCGTTTATGACAGTCACCCCTGTGCCAAACTGCATTCTGTAGGACAAAGGGCCTATGCACATTGGTCTTGTGCACCTAATTTTAGATGTATTTAACACATGCACCTACATGGGTGTAAACAGTAATTATGGTAACTCTGAAATTTGAGTAATTAATTGAACCATTTTAACTGGCGGGTCAACTTATAGTTGGAGTAAAGCAACTTCAAGTTTCAACAACATTATTAGGATTAGCCATGGTATATTAAAATGTTCGGTTTATTTATCATCAAATTTGGTAGTTAGCAGGCATAGCCGCATAGGTGCTGCCTATGCATATTGGTATATTATTTGAGCAGTAATTTCAGATAATAGATATGTTTGGCACTGCGGTTGCCACAGTGAACTCGAGGGTTACAAATCATTATCTGTTTGCCATTGAAATTTTGCTCCAGTAAGTTTGGACCAAAACACCACCGGTCCACGGGGGGTACGGGTTGAGCCTAAACTTGGATCAATCAAAACTGCGCATCACTGAAATTTAGGGTTTAGGGTCTAAAACCGTACCCTAAACCAAAACTGCATCCTAAACCCTAAATCGTCAAGCGTGATTTGGATTTGGTGCAATTTGATGTCGGCTTTTGTGGTGCATTTTTTTATTTTTCAAAGTTTTTTTGTTCCTTTAATTTGGAAATGTCTAGCTTAGGGTTATCTAAACCTATAACTAGTCAACTACACATGAGTTGTAGGGCAAGACCTAATAAATCACAAAGTAACATTGAGAATTATATTGAGATGCGTCATAAATTAAGATGATAGATTTATGATCTACAAAAATTCAAACTACCAATTCAAATAAAAAATATTGACTCAAAATTGACAACTCGTATTCCTAAAAAGGATAGTGAAGAGGGCAACATGAAACGTAGACGGAAGAGACAAGCGGCTTTTAGTTCGCGTTGAGGTTGAATATACGAACTCATCGGGACACCGGCAGAACCGAACGAGAGGGAGAAAGGGATGCGAAATCTGGAGATCGGACCTCTCACAGACAGTGAACCTCTCCCGGCAAGCACATTTGGAGAAAGAAAAGGTGTGATGTAGATGCATGCACGAGAAGCCGAGAAGAATGTAAAAAAGCGAGGAGATAGGCGGCAGTTGGAACGCGCAGAACGGAGGAGATAGGCGCGGTTTGATCTAAAAGGGCATTTTGGAACTACCACATCAGAGCCAATAAACTCCTCCAAACGCTACCCTACTCTCTCACTCAACTTTTTCAATGCTTACCTAGCAAAAACAACACCGTGGGTGCATTCAAAAGTGAACTGAGATCTTAAAGAATTGAACAACAATAATTTGGCGTGCAAGGGAAGGGATTTCTACTTGACTAAATGCGTAAGGTGAAAACATGTTCTAGACATCGGCTGCACACCAATATGATTGTCATATTGATAGGTATGAGGCCGTGTTTGGCATGCTCGACCAAAACGTACATTAAGGTTCTGTTTGGCATGGTGGCGGCAGTCGTAAACGCATGGGTTAAACCGTCATTCGTTAATGATCACCTAACAAACATCATGCGTTTGAACATAAAAGTAAATGAAGTTCCTTAGGTGGGCGTTAACAAATGACCATTTAACCCCATGTTCATGACCACCACCATCATGCCAAACGGAGCTCAAGAGATTATCAACATTGAAAAAATTTCCAACATTTTATCACATGCTCAAATACATCTTTATTCAATCCAAATTTTCATTAAGACTTCGTTTGCGGTGGCAGTTGAATTGTTGTTCGTGAACGCCCAATCTCACCTAAGAAACTTCATTCATATTTATGTTCAACACTAGTTTTCTTTTCTTGGTGGTGATCATAACCGATCAACTCATGACAAACACACCCAACATCAAATTTCTATCTAATTTGGACATTGTATTGTGAGCGGCAATGCACCCAAAACGCTCTGCGATCGCAAATAGACTTAACTGCTAATGAAAAGGAGTCCTCGGGCTCGTGTCCAAGAAAATTTTGATTATCAAACAACACCTGAAAGGGTCCTCAGAGAAACATCAATGCATCTACCCTTATGAAATCCCTACAACCAAAGAAGGAAAGGTCCAAAGTGATACTTTTAGTTTTAAGTTTATAATGTTATTTGTTCATATCTATCGCTGTAACGGTTCGGTTTGGTTCTGTTTTCAAGCAAAACTGCAAACTGAACCACTCCTATGTGGTTCCAAAAATTTGGAACCAAACCGAACTGCTCAAACATAAACCGAATCGAACCTAACCGAATGGTTCGGTTCAGTTTTGGTGGTTTAAATAATGTGATAGAGCTTAAAGATTTATAGAGAGAGATCAGAGATGATGCAATGAATGAAGCTCAACCAGCCAACATGAAAGTGCTGCCTGAACAGAATTCCTATCAGCTAACTATATATTTCAAGACTCCAAAATCAAATAAATAGAAAATGAAATATTCAACTGCATTGTTTGTTTGGAGAAAGATATAGATTAGAGAAATATCTAGACTATAAATCAACGACAATTTAGATGCATTGTTTGTTTGGAGAAAGATCAAATAGAAAAGTGCTCTGGAATGACACGGCGGAGTCGGTTTGGAATGACCTAGAAGAGAAGAAATCAACACTGGGGAAGAGGAAGAGGAAGAGGAAGAGAGAGGAGAAATCAACACTAGAGAAGAGGAAGAGATGGAAGAAGAAGAGAGAAGAGGAAGAGGGCTCACCTGCGGCGACTGGCGAGAGCGGCGGCCTACGCCTGGCGGGATGAGGAGCGGCGACTCGGCGGGATGAGGAGAAATCAACAATCGCAATCACAAAAAGCACGGGTCTAGGAAATATCCGAAAGAGTTAGGTTAAACTTTCAGAACCTAAAAATAAAATATAACGTAATAATGCATGGTTTAATCATTAATGAAATGTAATTAACTATTTGCTGCAAAAGTCAAAATCATGAAGCATATGGTTTAACCTATCATTTAATGAAAATATGAAATGTAATTAACTGTTGTATGATTAATCGTATGACATAATGAAATTTAATTAATAAATAAAATATTTTTATATACAATGGTTCGGTTCGATTCGACTCGGTTCGGTTTGTCACTCAAAACCATAAACCGAACCGAACCGTATGATTTTTCTATAATCAAAACCATAACCGAACCGCGGGCTACTGAAACCGAACCAAATCGTTTTGTTTGATTTGGTTCAGTTCAGTTTTACGGTTCGGTTGATTTTGACTTACATGCATACTCATATCTGAGCTTATGTACTATATTTTTGTAGTGACACCCACACAATTGTATCAAAACCCATTTTTGTGCAAAGTGCATGCTTCTAAATCTGTGTAATTGTCTTCTCCGTCTCCAATCATTAAAAATTTAGATTGAAATTTTGTGAAATTGAGTTAGTAATAGATCAAGAGAAGATGTGAGAAGCAAGTTGATTTTGACTTACATGCACCTGTTTGGTGTTGGGGGAGTTTAGTCACTACACATGTTAAACGAGGGAGGGGTAGATCAATAAAGACTTGCAATGAAACTATAAGGAAAGACATGGTGTACTTAATCATTGGTGAGATTATGACTAAAGATTGGGCACAATGGCGACAAAGGATCCATATAGCGGAACCCATTATAGCGGGATAAAGGCTTTGATAGGGTTCCCCCTAAGAATTTTCGGGTTAGACCGAGCTGAAGTGGTCAAGCCAGGCGACTCGACCAAGTGAACCGCGCGCAGAAGCCGCGTTCGCTCTGACGACCTCAAAGCCGCCCTGAAGAGGGCTCACTCCGCGCGCACGTAATCGTCGCCGGACACAAGCATGCGGAGCCCACACTGCACGCATGCTCGCGGGCATGAGCCCTCTCCCCCCCCCCCAGAAGGCGCATGCACGCACTCTTCAAGGCGTGCACTCTGCTCCCTCTCTAGTTTGTTCACACTCAAGATGCTCGCGGACACAACAACATGCGAAGGAAAGTGCTCAGGAGAATGCACTCGTGGAAGCTCCCGCGTACGGACACTTCTAGGCTTCGTGAACCTAGCCATTTTTCATTTCTCTACACCCAAAATTTGTAATGAAGAGGTGACATGTCACAGTCCGAGAAACTCAAATACTTGTTATAAACAAGGGGACAATAGTGAAATTGGTCTGGTACGTACCGATCCGAACACGTGGTTTAATTTTCACTCTTTCCGAGTTTTTCACGTTAGAAACACATGTCATTACTGTTTGGTTTTCATTTGAATGTTTGTACGCCCAGTCCAACAAGGAGTTAAGGCAGTCCTATTCTCCGGACCAGATGAAAACCAAATGACCCGTAACAGGCTCGAGTGTTGTTATTGTTGTTGAGCTAGTAATAGATGATGGATAAAGATCTCATCATCGAGGAGCTAGAGTCGCAGGCGGCAGGCCCCGAGCGGTGGGCAGGTCCTGACGCAATTTGATGGACTAACCTGCCAAATAATTTGCCCCCATCAAATTGTGAGGCTGAGGTGCCCATATCTTCTGAGCTTTGAGGAATTTGTGTATACAAATTATTACACACAGTACGCACCGCCGTGGATTTTCCCATTTCCCGCATGTACGAGCCGGCGAACAAGGAGAAGAAGCACCCAGCGGCAGCCGACGGCTGCGGGCTCGCCGGCCACCGACCGCCCTATTAAAGTATATTCTGACATATAACGGTCTCGGAGACTTAACAGATTGGTTCGGATACTGGGATATCCGATACCCATATTAAACCTAGGATTTGTCTATATAAACCTAGTTGGGGGCAACGAATAGTGGATCCCACTTTGATCCACACTCATAACGTTTCGAGCAGCACTATCACGTCCTGGGTACGTCAGCGTCCATAATTATATATATATATACTATATATGTGTGTGTGTATATATATACTATATATATGTGTGTGTGTGTGTGTGTGTGTGTGTGTGTATATCTTTACTACATTAAAAAGAAGTATCAATTACATGTTCATGACAAGATAAAAGAGACATTAGATTAATCACGACCGTTGAATATAAACCAAACATTTGATCGCAGCCGTTCATCACAGCAACGAATCAGGACCGTTCATATTTTTTCATAGGCCTCCTAAACCTATATAGGGCCTCTAAAATTTAGGGCACCCTACAATTCATCAGCTCAGTCCAAAATAAAGGCCCCCCGGCCCGCCCACCCAACGCCACAATAATCAACCCGCCCGCCAGCCTGGATAACCAGCCAAACCTGCCCCTTTGTACCACATCTTCATACTTAAAGAGACAAAATACCTTATATACTCATAAAACAAAACCAAAATTGGCGGTGTGAGACTAAATCCCACACCGCCAATTAAGTATACTGGTTGTACAGGCAAGCCAGTTTGAGGGTCAAGATGGTCTCAAATTGAAAAATGATCAACATGAAATTGTAGATCTCGACGAGACGAACAACTTTCATGCTGACCACTTTTTGATTTGAAGCCGTCTTGGACCTCGATTTGGGCCCCGAAATCGGGGGCGGCGGAACGGTTTACTGTAGCAGTTCCGCCGCCCCCGATTTCGGGGCCCAAATTGTTGCGATATAACGCGGAAAATATCCCCTAGGCACAACCAAATTAATACAGGATTGACAAGAACGCATAAATCTGAACAAACTCTGCAAACATAAATTAATGTAACTGCAATAATAAACCATGAAGCTACGAAGCACGGATACGCCAAAAATAGAGCCGTACCCGTACCGGGTACGTTTCCGGTACGGATACACGTACCGAACGGCGCGATTCGCGTCGCGCTGCTGATCCCGTCGCGCAGGCTGCTGATCCCGTCGCGCAGGCCGCTGATCCCGTCGCGCAGGCCGCTGATCCCGCAGCAGACGTCTCCCGCGATTCGCTGCTCCTGTCCCGTCTCCCGCAGCAGACGTCTCCCGCGATTCGCTGCTCCCGTCTGCTCCCGTCTCCCGCAGCAGACGTCTCCCGCGATTCGCTGCTCCCGTCTCCCGTCTCCCGCGATTTGCTTCTTCTTCTTCTTCTTCTTCTTCTTCCAACGTATCCTACCGTACCCGTATCCTTGTTTTTTAAAATTTGCCGTACCGCCGTACCGGATACATATCGTACCCGGTACCCGTACCCGTACCGGTGCTTCCTAGCCATGAAGAAATGTACCGACGTCCGTTACAGAAAACACCGTAGAGGAGCCGGACTCGCTCGATCCGCGGGAGAGAGAATAATCTGGACTGCAATCCGCTAGCACAGCGGACGCACAAGGTTCGTCGAGAACCTTCGTCGTCGGATGACGACCAAACCACCCGCCACCAACGGAGAAACACGGTCGAGGCCAACTGCACTCACGCACGCCATCGACGCCAAGCCGCACCACCGGAGAAAAACACCATCAAGGCCACTGCACTCTCGCATGCCTTCGCCTCCACGCCCGCGCCGTCGGAGAAAAACTCCGTCAAAGCTACTACACCACCGCAAGCCTTCGCCGCCACGCCTGCACCGCCTCATCTACTCCAAGACCGGTAGAGATCCTCTGCTCCAAAACCGGTGGCTATTTCCTCCAAAGCCGGTGGATACGTTGAGAGTCCCTCACAAAAGAAATGCTTCGCCACCATCGCACGGTGTTGCACCAACTGCAACCACCGGCGGCATCCAACAGGGGTCTCCCACCCCTTGCGGCACCAAGAGTGAGATAGCGGCGGCGGCGGCGGCTCCTCTCTCCAACGCTACCAGGGGAGGCGGTTCTTCTCCCCAAACGGTTACTCCCGGGCTGTACCTCTTCTCCCAGGCAGGCTGGATTTATATATCTCTGCCTCAAAACCATATATGTTATGTGTGACCCATGAATGACATGATTTAATATTCAAGCAATTCAAGCAGGAGAGTGATTCTCTTTCTCTAAAAGGAAATCAATATATGCTGATTTTCTTCTTTTCTTGAAATTTTCAATTCATGCCCTCATTCACTCTCCAACCATTCATGATGTTTCCCCAAAAAGGAAATACTGGATATGTTTTGGATCCGATTCCGAACCAAAACATAACAATCACCACCTTGGTTCGGAATTCAGAGCCACCATCTGCACGAAACATCCACTTCACACATCAACAACTGCACCAAGCAACTCTGCACGTAGCACCGCCTCAGCCCGAGGCATTAGCCGACCAGCTCCAGTCGACTCATCTCTGCTCGGGCTCAACCTGTGAACATCATCGCAACCAGATCGTAGAAACTGACTCCCATAACCCGAGTCCTAGAAGGACGAACCTCTGCACCACCACGACAATCCACCATGTTGGCCGCAGAAATCATGAGCATACCACCATACGTCGTGGTCCCCACCAGCCGGTACAAACTACCGCGCTACACAGCTCTCCTGAGCATAGTACGTCATCACTCCACCATCAGGATTCCACCTCGGGACACCCAACTGTAGCCATCTGAATCCAATCCGCTCAGTGATGACAAACATCCTGCTGTCAGAGTCGCTCAGACTCTCAGTGATGGTGAGGACAACATCACTTTGCACCCTGACCCAGCTGTCACTCAGTCCACACCCTAGCCTCGAGGCCTTTTTGCACGCTGCGAACTAGCACTCCTGTGTGACTGCACTGTCTGCAATGGTAAAAATACCATACCCTCCTTTTGCCCGGATCGAGATCGTGCTCCACTCAATCCCTTGCCAAACTGCCTCACCTTACCCATCCGCTGCTGCCAAGATGCGACCGCCCTCAGGAGTAGGGCCCACTAACATCTGTCTGGATAGCACTGCGATCGTGACCTCCACTAGCTCCACCGTATCCTTCTCATACAAGAGCATTGTCACTAAGGCCGGGTAAAAAAAAGTGAGCGAGGTAAGAGTGAAACGGGTCTTCACGTCTCCCTCCGTCTCTGCAACAGCTGCCTCTAACTAACACAGAAACTGTCTGAACACACATCGTGTACCACAGATAATCTTCTATCTGTAACATATCTGCGGTTATCATGACCTTCTCATGCAGTACCATCTGTCATAGGTCAAATCCACCACTGTCGCACTTCTTCAAAAATACTGTCCAGATTCACGTTCTTCCCTGTCATGGTTGTCCTACGACACGACTTAGGAGACCTGATTAATTCAAAGGTCAGATTTGAAAAGATGGGGAGCGGACCTAGTCGTCACCCACCGCAGTCAAATTGTTCCTCAAATGTCCAATCAGTCGCCTACAGAACCTCCCTCTGATACCACTTGTTGCGATATAACGCGAAAAATATCCCCTAGGCACAACCAAATTAATACAAGATTGACAAGAACGCATAAATCTGAACAAACTCTGCAAACATAAATTAATGTAACTGCAATAATAAACCATGAAGAAATGTACCGACGTCCGTTACAGAAAACACCGCAGAGGAGCCGGACTCGCTCGATCCGCGGGAGAGAGAATAATCTGGACTGCAATCCGCTAGCACAGCGGACGCATAAGGTTCGTCGAGAACCTTCGTCGTCGGATGACGACCAAACCACCCGCCACCAACGGAGAAACACGGTCGAGGCCAACTGCACTCACGCACGCCATCGACGCCAAGCCGCACCACCGGAGAAAAACACCATCAAGGCCACTGCACTCTCGCATGCCTTCCCCGCCACGCCCGCGCCGTCGGAGAAAAACTCCGTCAAAGCTACTGCACCACCGCAAGCCTTCGCCGCCACGCCTGCACCGCCTCATCTACTCCAAGACCGGTAGAGATCCTCTGCTCCAAAACCGGTGGCTATTTACTCCAAAGCCGGTGGATACGTCGAGAGTCCCTCACAAAAGAAATGCTTCGCCGCCATCGCATGGTGTTGCACCAACTGCAACCACCGGCGGCATCCAACAGGGGTCTCCCACCCCTTGCGGCACCAAGAGTGAGATAGCGGCGGCGACGGCGGCTCCTCTCTCCAACGCTACCAGGGGAGGCGGTTCTTCTCCCCAAACGGTTACTCCCGGGCTGTACCTCTTCTCCCAGGCAGGCTGGATTTATATATCTCTGCCTCAAAACCATATATGTTATGTGTGATCCATGAATGACATGATTTAATATTCAAGCAATTCAAGCAGGAGAGTGATTCTCTCTCTCTAAAAGGAAATCAATATATGCTGATTTTCTTCTTTTCTTGAAATTTTCAATTCATGCCCTCATTCACTCTCCAACCATTCATGATGTTTCCCCAAAAAGGAAATACTGGATATGTTTTGGATCCGATTCCGAACCAAAACATAACACAAATCGAGGTCCAAATCCGCTCCAAATCAAAAAGTGATCAACATGAAAGTTGTTCGTATCGCCGAGATCTACAACTTTCATGTTGATCACTTTTCGTTTTGAGATCATCTGGACTCTCAAAATCACTTGCCCGTACGCCCGCACATAATGTTTGCCCGCACAGTATATGCCCCCTATATATATATATATATATATATATATATATATATATATATATATATATATATATATATTCGTATGCATCCTAATTTGGGAGAAACGACAGGAAGTAGTTGACATTTCAAAATACCAAATGAATTTTGAATAGTATCACATTGAGCAACTAAAACATTCCACAACGAGGTTTGTGATAAAAAGAAACTAAGGCTTTGGAAAAATTTAGAACGGGAGGTCGCATGATCACTCTCAACTAATCAAGAAATGTAAGCCACTAACAAGAGAAGATGAAAGTGGCGGGGGGGGGGGGGGGGGGGGGGGGGGGGGGGGGGGGGGGGGGGCGCAGCCCGCCGCGGGGCGGGCGCAGGCAGGTGCGGGCGAAGCCCGCCGTCACGGGCCGGGTACTGTGGCGCGTAGCCATAGGGGCGGAGCCCCGTGTCGGGCACTAGTGTATATATATATATATATATATATATGTATATATATATATATATATATATATATATATATATATATATATATATATATATATATATACATATATATATATATATATATATATATATATATATATATATATATATATATATATATATATATATATATATATATATATATATATATATATCTATACTAATAGAATAAGCGAACCCCTCGCTCTCTCCGTCCGTAACATCCGAATTCCCGAAATTGCCCCCGCCCCAGCCCCGTTTCTCCGGCCCCGCCCCCTTTCTGCAGCCGACAAAACCACCGCCCCGTTTCTCCAGCCGACAAAACCCCCGACCGCTTCATCCCGCCGGTGCCATCGCACGTGCCGCCGTGACCATGCTTCGCCTCGCTCCCTCCGCCGCGTGCCCCGTCTGCCTGCCGCGTGCCGCCGTGACTGCATCTGCCCCATTTCTCTTCTCCGTCCACCTCCTCTGTCATGCGAAACGCGAAAGACGACGCCACCTGCTCTGCACCTGCATTACGCGTGCCCTATGCCCGCGGTGTTCCTCATGTGCCCACGCCATTCCCTCCCGCCGCTCTTCCGCCACATATATTCTCCACTGTACGTTGTCTCCGGTTCGCAAACACCCGCTCACAGGTTCTCTTCCAAGCTTTGGTATTGCCCGCAGTTTCCTTCTCCAACACTCTGCTCTCTCCTTTTGCTCACCTGCACCCTGCGTCCGGCTTCACTCCCGCCTATTTCCCGCAGTTCGCTGCTCTGCGCCTTGGCCGCCCCGCATTCCGACCCGTCTATTGCACGAACAGGTGAACTGCCAGCTGATTTTGCATCTGCTCCTGCTGCTTCTACAGATCCATCCAGCAGAGCTTCGGTATTGCCCGCACTTTCCTTTTCGCGCACTCTGCTTTCTGCTTTTGCTCACCTGCGCCCTGCGTCCGACCTCACTCCCGCCTATTTCCCGCAGCCCGCTGTTGTGCCCCTTTGCCGCCCCGCATTCCCACCCGGCTACTGCACGAACAACGCCACTGGCAGCTGGTTTTGCATCTGCTCCTGCTGCTTCTACAAATCCATCCACCTGCATTTTTGATGTACATTTCTTTTACTTCTTTTTGGGTTTTCAACTCATCTGTTGTACTGCTGTTTCCATTTTATTTTCAATGGACATCAAAATTGTGCAGCTGCGATATTTTATACCTGCATGGTTTACTACCTCCTATGATAATAAATATTTGTATTACCTGCTCAATGAACTGAAACTGTGTTCTTTATGAAATATTCTGAAGCTTTTTTACAGAAATTGCTCTTCCATTAGAGATTCTACAGATTTTTTCATCACGTCTCACTATTGCTTTAATAGGAGCACTGCTCTGGAAACTTACCGAGAAAATGAGGCTCATTCTTTGGTTTGAATTATTGTCATTTCTACACCAATACCTAATTTCAGATTTTAAGTTTACTCCTTGAAATAAATGGGTGTATAACACAATTTTTACCAGATATATGGCTTTACTGTTGGATCATATTCTACCTAACCCCATTAGGGAGAACTGACATTAGTACTTCTATGCAACACTGAAATTTGTTGTTATGGAGCCCGGTTTCTTTTTTCCCCTGTTATGTAGGCTTATGCACCACTCTGTATCCATGTATCCTATAGTCTAATTACTAAAAAAACTTGCATTCAAAAACTCATTTCTTACTAGGAACTGTACAACAAGGAAAAAAATTCAATTTCAGCTGCATGAAAATTAATAATTAGGATATGACATCAACTCTGAAAGAAAGACCAGCAGAGAACTATTTCCACGAAAATGTTATACCGTTAAGCGCACATGTCTACAGACTTATATTACTAAAAACACATTGGAGAAAAGTAACACCAACAAACCACTCTTTAATAAAAAAATTGAAGAATCATAATCACATAATGCGACAACTTATCCAACCTCAAGCACAAATACTGAAAGTGGAATCAACAAATAACTGTAGTTACACTACACATCCCAAGACTTTTTGAATTCTTCAAAACATTCAGTAGTATCACAAGAACAATTCTTTTACCTGCCTTCTGACTTTATCAACTGAGAGAACACTCGGCTCATTGAGACATCAGAAATATCATTCAATCTACGAGTACCTACCCCAACATCTGGGATGCTGTCAAGACTATTCATATTCTGAACACGCGAAGAAAGTTCGGTGATACGGTTGATGCTATTCACTTCAGAATCGGGAGACTCCGCTTCCTGAAGCTGCAATGCGTACTCCAGATTATACATCAGTGTGTGGTGGTCTTCAATGGCAACGTTCCGCAACCAGATTTGGAAGCAATGGACGCTGCAAAAGCTGGTTGTTTCGATGGCAATGTTCCGCAACCTGTAGCAATTTGCAGCAAAACCAAATGTGTTGCAGTGCCTTCAATGTTTCGTTCTTACCGCGTCACGACTGACTGGATCCGCCGCGTGCCGCCGTTGATCGCCTGAAAGAGCCTTTTCTACACGCGTTCTTCTTCTTCCCCCCATTGCATCCCAGAAAATGCCGCGTCCCACCGCTTATCGGATGCCATAGGCTGCTGTACAACAATCCAATCTTCTTCCCCTTCAGCAATCCATTGCAACATAGGGCCTCTCCATCACAACATCGCGATACTTTCTTTTCTCCCACTGCCCCACCGTCGCACAAGTAGAGCTCCATCGAAACACCTTAATTTTTCATCTTCTTCCCACAAACCTCTGATAGTCATGCCTCCCCTGCTCCAGTTTTTCGTTGTCATTATCCCATGCGAGGCGCTTCATATCAAGGTAAAACTCCAACCTATTACCACCTATTGTCCGACTCTTCTTCATCTTTTTCCTTTTACCCAAGGTTCACTTGCTGCCCTTTGAGAGACGATTTCTCTGCTTTCCTTAGGTCGCCGGTTGAACCTTTTACTATTTTGCAAATGATATATTTCATTTTACCGCTCTCCTTATTTTCTTCAGTTATTCGCTTCGTCTCTTCTTTAGAGAGCTTTTATTCTGTTCTGCTTTCAGGCAATGGTCTTTCTTTATTCTTTCTCTGGATTTTCCAACTTGAGGTATGATTTTGACGACGACTTATGTAAGTGGGTAATGTAATCATTTTTTTTGTTGAGTAAATCAATTCCTTTTAAGATTCATCTATCCAATCAGGACTTTGAACCTGCTCAGAGCATTCTTCTTCATATAAAAAAAACCTTATTTAACCTGGTGAGAGCGATCTTTCGACTCCCGCTAAAATCCTCTTTCAGATACTTAATCTCACTAATACATGAATTTTACAACATTGTTAATATAAAAAAAGTTGACATGCTATAATTTGCTGATGTCAATAGAGTTACTACATCTGTGTCCCTGTAAACACAATTTTATATTAACTTTGTCATTGTGCTGAAGTTTTAGACTAATTGTTTTGATATTTCATTGTCTTACAACCTTTATGTTATGTAAAACACTGAATACAATTATTTCCAGTTTTGATCTCATTTATGAATGCCTTTTCGGCTCCATTTTGAATCAAAAGTTTACGTATTTCAAACTAAATTCGTTTTAACAAACCACTATCTAATTTTTGGTTCTTGGTTTAGATCTACATTCACGGTTCTTGGTTTCCATTTCGCTCTCAAATTTTTCATTTCAGTGGGCAATTACTGCAGTTAACAGTGATTTCCAGAGGTAATGGATAGTGGTTATTGGGTGGTGGGGGTGCTTACGGTGAGTGGGTGGTTAGGAAAGATCGTTACCGTAAACCGTTTTAGAGCCATGTGAAGAACAGCGCTTTATTATAATCTCAGTTTTGTGAAAACGAAACAAGCAGTGCAATTTACTTTTCGTTTCTCCTCCACATGAGAACTTCTCCTGCGCTTACATTTTTGCTCCACATTTACCGCTGATGTTTTTTTGCAAGTAAGATTACGTTTTTTTTCATCCAATATTTGCTGTGTTCGCTAACTCAGTGCCGTTGATGAACATGAATGTTGTTAGATATTTACTCATCGATCTCCATCTACGTAATCTCTTTACACTTTTATGTTCAAAATGATGAAACTACTTCCATGATCGTTACCGGAAACCGTTTTAGTCCCATGCGTTTACTCATTTTATGAATCGCGCTTTATTATAATCTCAGTTTTGTGATAACGAAACAAACACTGCGATTCATTCGCCCTTATATGAATATGTACTCCACTTTCCAATTATCTCAGTTTCGTGAACACGAAACAACAATTGAGATTCATTCGACCTTATATAAATATGTCCTCCACTTTCAAATTGCCTTACATATTTTCTGTTTGCTGTGTGCTTTAGCAAAAATTTTATATATGTTCACTTGACTAATATGACTACATTTTCCAGTTGATCTCCTGTCATCGATAAGCGTCCGGTGTTTCTTTCATAAAGGTACTTTACTTTCGTTTTTATTTCCTGCTTTACTTTGCGCACTGTTTCTACCTTGCTTACTCAAATATTTGAAGTTATCGTCGCTTGCAAAAATGCACTATGTTGGAGAATATATGAAATATATCATTCTTCGTTGCTGTGCTTTGCTTTTGCTTTACTCACGTTATTCTCGAGCATGCCATTATTGTACACTACACTACTGCACTGTATTTCAGCTCATATCTGAATATCACTGTTTCATTATTTTTCTCGAATATGAAATGCTCATGTTAACTTTGCACTTTGATGTGATATAATATACCCTTGCTGTTTGTTATTAAATACATTAGACGCGTCTCCACCTGTGATGCCTGAATACAGTTCCTCAGAAAGCATGACTCCTCAAAACAACATGTCAACAACAACGGACTCTAATCAATCTTACAGCAACGTACCCTCCCATATGCGTGATTATTACTACTTTGCTGTACTACTCAGCAACCTTAACCATGCTACAACCAGTGATTCATTAAGATCAATTTTCCAAACTCTGTCAGGATATCTGCATGCCAGCGTAAGTACTACTGATGCACACTGAAACAGAACATACTGCATCTGCTTCCTTCTATAAATGAAACATGCTTACTACGTATTTATTACTGAAGGCTGATGTCGACACAATGAGAAATCCAACTGGGACCGGAGAGTTGATATTTGCAGATGAGTCATCGATGGTGTCTGCTGTAGCTGTGATCAATGGCCAAGTAATTGACGGAAACACTATCTCGGCTCACGAGCTCAGCCTTTTCGATGTTAACCCAGAATACTACCAGCAATACATGAACTATAATACAATATGAGCGCATGTACATATACATATATTTGGTCTGCCAAAGATGCTCAATGTTGCATATTTTGTTTATGATGTAAATATATAAACGAACAGCCAGTTTCACAAAATCTACATGTTTCTCTACATTTGAAAGTACCGGTGTAGAATACACCCAACTTTTGAACATACAATGTCATCCATATGTTATTTAAATTTACTTAGTGTTCATCTCATTTACATTTTCCTTCACAATTTCACATATGAGATGCAATCATGCCTGTCCATCCATGTGTTTGTAATTGCTCCGCGCATTTCACTTTACCATGGACTTACCACCTCCTCATAATAAAACGTAAATTACAGCTACCTATATTTCTCATTCTAATTCATTTACTAACCTCAGCACAACTTTTGTACTTTATTTTTCAGTTACTTCCCTTGAACCGACCACTTTCAAAAACTGTATATACAAAATGTCTTCACGACGACCTAGAGTCCTCGAAATGTCTGAAGAAGAACGTCAAATCCATCGACAGCGAGCACGAGATCGTATGCGACAATGGCGATCACAGCTCACTGAAGAACAGCGGTCCTCACAGCGTGCACGTAACAGAGTAAATGCACAAGCAAGAAGATCCCGCATTTCCGCAGAACATCATCATGTACCTACTACTCTGTCGTTACATACACAGCTTACACAGCAAGCAGCTCATCCTCTGCAACTGCAACCATCAACCATCTCGACTGCTCCTCCACATGAAGCTGGTACAGTAAAAGATCCACCGTTGGTGCACGTAAACCAACCAATCTCTCTACAAAACCATCATAGTGGGAATGTTACATGGGGTAACTATATACGTTTTTGCACTTTTATATTTTTAGATATTGTTTGCACTAAAAACGTACTCACGTGAATATTTCTTTTATGATTTCTGCCTCATAAAGTCAGCCACGCGGAAAATGGTGTCATTCATAGATACTCTTTATGCTCCATGACTGCATTAGAACATCGTTCGCACACTGCGCCATCAGCAAACACAACAGCTACATTATTACCAGCAGATGTTACATCAACATCTCACCAACTCGACGCACTGCATACTGTGAACGATCATGAACCGATCATTAGATTAGGTACAGTTCATCTGTCGCCCATCTAATATACTCTCCTTTACCTCTTATAGTTTTCTACACTGCCTCATCTCACCATACGAATCTTTGTAGCTCAGATTTTACTGGAGCTCAACTTCCTCATACACAAACAATCAACGAACAAAGCACATACCATGACATATCCAGAAATTCCAACAGAGTCTGCATTACGCCTTCTCGAAGCAAATGGCACAATATAGCTCGAATTTCTGTTACACAGCCACGATATACCCATTTGCATCTACAAAGACCATATATCTGTCGTTACTGCGCAGCAAAATTGTTCGATGGTGAAACACAAAGTATGTGCTGCAATAATGGAAGAACAGTCATACCATCTACACCAACGCCCATGGAACTACAACTTATTTTCAGCGAACACTCTGCCGATTACGAAAAATTCATAAAAAATATTCGCTCATACAACCATGTTTTCGCTTTTACCTCCATGGGTGTTAATCTTGACCAAAATGTCGCACTCAATCATCAAGGAGTGTATACATTTCGAGCTCATGGTGCTATATATCATAAAATTGGGACTTTATTACCTGCTGCGCACACAAGACCAAGATATTTGCAGTTATTTATTTATGATAGTGATCATCAGACTGACTACCGCTTGCAAGAAAATGAGCAGTTGGACCGTGCATTACTTGACAAAATAACATCAATATTAAATATGCACAACCCGTTTGTAGCAATGTTTCGTCAACTTGCGCTAAGACCTGATATTCCAAACTGCAAGCTGCTGATTAAAGAACGATCATCTGCAGAACTTCAATATACATTACCAATGTCATCAGAAGTTGCTGCTATAATTGTTGGTGCTGAAGAATATATGGAGTCGAATGACCGAAATATTATAGTGGAAAGCATTGACACAGGCTTTGTAACTATTCCAGAATACACAGGCTATTATGATCCAATGCAATATCCCTTATTTTTCCCTTGCGGAACATATGGTTGGCACGCTGAATATAAAGGACTTAATAACCTCCATGTTAGCTGCTGCGACTACTACTCATATATTCTCCAGGTTCAATATTTTACCTACTATTTCTCATCATGTTTTATTGCATTGTTATAGTCATACTATAAATATTTTCTTTCTGATTGATGCAGATTCGATCACCACTTCAATCATTACTTCTGCGTGGTTGTCGTTTGCTACAACAATACGTTGTTGATAATTACATTAAAGTTGAAACTCAAAAACTACGATGGATTAAAAACAATCAGAAAAATATTCGCGCTGAACTATACAATGGACTCCAAGACTGTTTAAATGCTGGAGAAAATAACAGTGGTATGACGTTTTTCGTACTCATAAATTTTTTTCTATACTCACCAACAAATTCATTTTATATTATTTGCTTATACTACAGAAAATGTTGGTAAACGTGTTATACTACCATCATCGTTTGTTGGAAGCCCCCGGGATATGTAGCAACGCTATCAAGATGCAATGGCAATTGTGCAGCATTATGGCCGACCAGATATTTTTTTGACAATGACATGTAATTCTGCGTGGCCAGAGATTACTAATGAACTTCTCCCAGGTCAACGAGCACAAGACCGACCTGATTTAGTAACTCGCATCTTTCGTGCAAAATACGAGCAATTAAAAAAAGATATATTTCATAGACATGTACTGGGCAAAACAATGAGTCATGTGCACGTTATTGAATTCCAGAAGAGAGGCTTGCCACATGTACATATGTTGGTCATGTTCGATGAGAATGACAAACTAAACACTCCAGATGACTACGACCGAATTGTTAGTGCTGAAATTCCTTCAGTTTTAAACGAACCGAAGTTATACAATGCAGTTGTACAACATATGATATACGGTCCATGTGGCAACATTAATTACAATGCTCCTTGCATGAAACATGGTGATTGCAAAAAAGGATATCCGAAGTGTTATGCTGAGCATACAATTCAAGGAGCAGACTCATACCCAATGTATCGCAGACGTAATGACGACAGAGTTATTATTTTACGACGTGCTGGAGACTTTGCAATTGACAATCGTTGGATTGTTCCTTACAATCCCTGGCTTCTACTAAAATATGACTGTCATATTAATGTCGAAATTTGCAGTAGCATTAAAAGTATCAAATATTTATACAAATACATTCACAAAGGACCAGATTGTATTTCGTTTCAAGTTCAACCAGTTCTACAGTACGATGAGCTCTCTAATTATGTTAACGGTCGATGGATATGTCCCCAGGAGGCCTGTTGGAAATTATTCAAATTTCATATGAATCAAATATATCCATCAGTCGTCCGTTTGCAGGTTAGTATTTCAAAATCACATTACCTTATTACAAATTTCACATTTCGCTATTATTACTTTTTTTTAAAACGCATCATCTGTTATTATTTTTCGAAACTACTGAAACTTCCTAAATGACAGGTTCATCTCCCTAACAAACATCAAGTACACTTCAGAATTCAAGAATCTGTTTCTTATGTTCTTTCAAACGAACGCAATTCAATGACAATGCTCACAGAATTCTTCACCGTGTACAATAACAATCAAGAGCGCAATCATTACTTATATAGAGATTTTCCAAAACATTACAGATGGAATTCAACTTCAAAAGTGTGGAGTAAGAGAAGAACAACACAACAAGTTATTGGACGAATGTACTCCGTCCATCCTGCAGAAGGCGAGAGGTTTTATTTACGGCTTCTGTTAAACCATGTTCCCGCACCAAAATCATTTGATTCTCTTCTAACAGTAAATAGTATTCAATACTCCACTTTCAAACAAGCTGCTGAACAGTACGGTCTGCTTGAAAGAGATAACAGTCTCCATGATTGCTTACATGAAGCTCGCCAATTTCGAATGCCTTCAGCGTTACGTACTCTTTTCACAAATATTCTAATGTACTGCCAACCGACTAATGTCCGAGAAATGTGGAATGATAACTACTTCTCCATGACTCAAGATTACACCATGACGCGTTCTATGAATGATGTCTATGTGACAAATAAACTTCTTCATGAAATCAATTATATTCTTCAACAGCATAGTAAAAGTATTGCTGATTTTGATCTCCCAGAAATCAACCTTTTGTTTGATACCATTATCGATTATTCCAACTTAATTGAACATGAACTCTCAATTGCTATATCAGAGTCTGACTTAAACTCGATTGCATTGCTTAATGTTTATCAACGTACTGCATATTACGTGATTACTGAAGCAATACAGCATAATGAATGCTCTTTTTTCTTTGTTGATGGACCTGGAGGCAGTGGTAAAACATTTTTATATCGCTGTTTGCTTGCAAATATGCGAAATATTGGTCACATTATTATAGCTACAGCTTCATCTGGAATTGCAGCCACTCTTCTTCCAGGTGGTACGACTGTACATTTGCGCTTTAAAATTCCAATACCAGTAAATGCTACATCATTCTGTAATTTTGGAAAACTATCTGATATGCATAGACTCTTGGAGCGCTGCTCCGCCATCATTTGGGATGAAGCTCCAATGACACATCGTCATGCATTTGAAGCTCTTGATCGATCAATGAGAGATGTTCTTGGAATAAATAAACCTTTCGGTGGTAAAATAATGATAATGGGCGGAGATTTTCGTCAAATAGCACCGGTTGTTATTAATGGAACTAAGGCTCAAATTATCAATGCAAGCATTGTCAAATCACCTTTGTGGTCAACCGTAAGAGTGCTTCATTTAACTGAAAATATGAGATCTCTCTCTGATCATGAATTTTCTGATTTCTTACTCCGCGTTGGTGATGGTGAAGAACTGACAATTGAAGATGAAATGATTCGAATACCAAATGCTATGATTACTTCGTGGGAAGGGGAACACTCAATAGACATGTTAATTAACTCAGTATTCTGTAACATCAACACACAGATACAGTGCTCAGATTATCTTGCAAACACAGTTTTGCTAACTCCACTAAATGAAGATGTCAATCATTTAAACAATAAATGTCTAGCACTATTTCCGGGAGAAGAGGTCACCTACTATTCATTTGACTCCGTGAATGATGACAGATATAATTTATATCCACAAGAGTTTTTGAACAGTTTATCGCCAGGAAATCTTCCACCGCACAAACTGTCTTTAAAAAAGGGTGTGCCTATTATGCTTCTGCGAAATCTCAACGCCACAGCAGGACTTTGCAATGGTTCACGTCTTATTTGTCGTCAGTTCAGCAAAAATATTATTGAAGCTGAAATTCTTATTGGAGAACATAAAGGGAAAACAATTTTCCTTCCACGTATACCTTTAAAGAATCCTGAAGATTCAAAGATGCCTTTTGAACTGACACGCAAACAATTTCCAGTTCGACTTAGTTTTGCACTGACAATCAATAAAGCACAGGGCCAAACAATGAAGAAAATAGGAATTTACTTACCCGGCCATGTTTTTACTCATGGTCAACTATATGTAGCTCTATCAAGAGCACTGTCTTCGTCAAGTACTACAGTACTAATTAAAAAAGGATCACTGCCTCCTCACGAGGGTATGTACACAAAAAATGTTGTGTTCAAAGAACTTCTCATTCAACCACAACTACAGGTACATCACGATTCATTACAAACAATTCATTTTAATGTGCATAATCATTATTACTGTATTTTACATTTCACAATATTTACCTCAAAACACTTTCAATGTGCAGTGACATGTACTGTAAATTGACATAAAAATTACAGATACATCATATTTCAACAGCACAAACAAAAATTTTGCAAATACATCTTCCAAGTTAAATACTCGGCTCAGAGAACGTACGTTTCGCTATTATACTAAACATTCTTTGTTTACTCCTTCCAAAATCAAACATTCTCTTATATATGTTATAAAATACACATTCATTTCACATTTATTAAATTTGTTTTTTTATAACTGTCAAAAAATCACAGATGGAAAACACGCGCTCGCCAGATGAACAGCTACAGCTACGGAATACTTCTGCCACGCAGCCCAGTAAGTTATTACTACTATTCGTACTTATAATTTTACTACCATACAACTTGCAAATTGAGCCTATAACAACTGTTTGACAGATGACCCTGTGAACACCACCCCTACACCTGTCTCAGATGACAACTACTATGATGAGCTCTACCCGCCAACCACAACACGTTGGTCAGATTTGCCACGAAATGAAATTCCGGGTTTTCGACTACGTATCCCAGCTGTACCATCAGGTCTAACACCACAGGAAGAATGGAACTATGTATTCACAATGATTAGAAGGTATCACGTACAAAATAATATGCATTATATAACGAACAGTACTATGATAAATAAATCGCTGTTTGCTAATACCTAATATAAATTTACATATTTCACAACTGCAGGGTCTCTGAAGGCCACTGAATAAACTATGACATCACTCACTGTTTTCACTGCTACTCTCCTTCAGCTACATATGCACATACCCGACTTCTACTACTATACATGTGTACATCTTTGTTTTTCTCCTCACGTTGTTATTTTTTTTTCGTTTTGTTGTAATAACATTCCATTGTATATATTCCTCGCCGCTACTACGTGCTTAACTATGATACATATGCTGCTTTATATGCTCTTCAGTGCATGTGCTATCACAATAAGAAACATATATTGTATGTATACATGTACATTATTCATTTCCACCTTTGATATTCATTACACCTTAGTACAGTGCAGCTTACAAAATATTTAAATATGCAAAATTACATTCCACACTCAATGTCAAGTCGACAGGGCTAAGCAAAGCTCACCAAACTCGACCATACCCCATCATCTTACCTCGACTCCATACGACAATCGCCCTACGTCGACCATCCTCCTACCTCCATCTCCTCAAAAAAATCATATATATGTGTGCGCCCTGTTGCACCATCTTGCAATTTTGCGTCAGCGACTTAGAATTGTGTTGAATCACTTCGTTTTTTTTGTGACGCGAGTGCACGTACAGTCAGCCACATTAAAAGCCTGCATGCACGCATGCGAATAACGTGTCCACGCAAACTGAGCCACATCGCAACAACTGGCGTACAGTTTACACACACTTCCAATTACGTTGTAGCACGTGTCAATTCTTTGCCTGCAAGGGTCACCCGGACTCTCACCCCCAGTGATATCCTACGTACAAGCACGCGCATATCATATTCATACAGAATGCACTGCGTTTCAACAATTTACTTTACTGACACTTCTACTTTCACTTCTGTTGCATCTCATGACAACTCTTTCTGTTCTGAGGCAAGAAGAGGATCATACACAATCGAAGCGTTGCTGCGAGCACCCAAATACCGTGTCGAACCACCTCCCAGAGTAGCACCCGCAGTAAAATCGTAGGTACAACCATGCGCATATCATGTGCATGCAACCTGCGCTGAGTACAAGCAATTCGCTTTTGTTACACCGAAACTTTCAGGTCTGCTGAATCGCATGACAATTCTTTCCGTTCTGAGGTCACACAGAAAACCATGCACAGTCGGAGTGTTCGCGCTAGCAAACGAATACCATGTGCAAGCTGACGAAGCGCACCTGATGCTGCCGAAGGCAGCCCGAGAGCATCGAGCACGGGCGTAGCCCGTGCGTAGATGCTCGTATATATATATATATATATATATATATATATTATATATATATATATATATATTATATATATATATATATATATATATATATTATATATATAGTTCATAACCGGGATATTAGAGTATATGTAATTATATATATACTTTAGCAGAATACAGAAATTAATAATAACTATAAAGAATAGGGATATAAAGAATAGGGATAAATAGATGAAGATGGAAATAATCATGATGGAAGGATCTGAAAAAGGCGGCAGAGGCGAGAATCTTGAAGCAATCATGCATGGAAGGAAGTCAGGAACTCATCTCTTGCTGCACGATGAGAGAGAAAGAGTGGTTTCATGGGAAAAGAAGAGATCATGATCCATCATGATCAATAATGACCGTCAGATATGGTGAAGATTCGGGACCGCACTTGAATTTCTCCACGTATTATTGTTTTCCATTCATCAATCTAGGAGAAAGCAATTTAAACTTTAAACTGGCCGAAACCATTTTATAATCTATACTGTATTAAAACACTGATATGGTAAACATTTATTTTCGGATTTTGCCTCTTTTTATTAAAATGTTTTTTTAAAAAAAATTTATGTTTTTTTACTAATGTACTCTCATTAATTCAAAAATTTCTAATTACAATAAAAATATATATTTTTTCCGTCGCTCGCAAACTCTTGGGTACCTCGCAAAAATAAGTGACGAGCGTAGTACAACATTCAGTGGTGTGCGAGCGGCTAGAGCGCAGTCTCGTCGGGACAATATCGTGGCCAAAATAATGTCGCGTGAAGCCGTGAAGGTAATGTCGCGGTTCATCGTAGGGCCGGTCCCCCGTATCTGTCACTACTTTATAATAAAAATGAACTTGACAAACAAAAAAGAAGACCGAGAAGAATTCTTATAATAATCAATTTATACACTTCTCTCAAATCCTCTTTTTCACAAATTTGAAATCATCAAAATAAGGCAACACTGAATAATACTGAATATTAATCTTTCTGCGAATAGATTGTCTGATATTTTTGAAAAAGTCGCTCGAAGCATCCAAGTGATGATGAAAGTGGAATCGTCTACCTGTTACCCCTAGGTGGGTATAAATAGGCAAACCCAAGGAATTTCTACGGGTATTGGATATCTGTGTATCCGACACGGCCTTTTATGCCCCTGAACCCGTTAATTGTCCAAATATACACTAACAATCTACTCCTATATTTGTGACAAATCACGTATACGTTTCGGAATGCAGAAAGTGGAGAGTATAAGACAAGTTTCCGACTTTATATATTTTCATAAAAGTTAGCACAGTTTTTAAAGAAAAAAACATAGACATGAGTTTTAAAACAATAACATAAAACATACAAAATAAAGGTGTTACTCAATAATAAATAAGTCTGGAAAAATAAAAAATGAAAATGGATAAACGTGTAACAATTATACTCAGAGAGTAGATCATCATCATCCATGTCAAAGTCCATTTTCTCTCATCCATCTTCACCAGTGCCTACAAAGAATTTCATGAGTCAGACTTTATGAATTCATAAACATATGCAGTAACGTATCAAAGTAAAATAGCCATGCCTAAATGAGCTTAGTACTTGTAGTAGTAGTGAAGTAACACTGTCAGCATCTCTATCTAGTCTAACTAGAACCAGTCAAGTTTTGATTTTAATAAATCAAACGTTGTTATTTTATTCATTAGTGACCACTATGTACCTCATCACATGATTTGACACACAGTCATTTGCAACATTATATATCAAATGTGGAATAATATGCTATGATCACTAATGTTAGATTAACTCATACAACAACTTTCTATTCTCAGTTGAATAATTCTTAAATCAACTTACAATGAGAAAGATGTTAAGTCATCAGTTGTGGAATGACTAACATCTAACCATCTTGAGCTTTAATCAAAAAATTATTTGGGATTTTCAGTCTGTTATTAGATGTTTGAATGTTGTGACTATATGTTCTTGCAATCAAAATATTAATATAGCAGAAAGTTTCATATTACTATGAACTTTAATCACATCTCTCCCGATGTTTTTATTGTAAGAACTCTATTTAAGCCCTTTGTCAAGGCGTCTGCAACATTATGTTTCGATCTCACATCCATAAGGGTCATAATCCCTTGACCCGTGAGAGAGGTCAACCATGATTATTTCATCTTGAGTTGTCTTCTTTTGTTGTTGAACAAAGTGTTCGTAGCAATCGTTTTTGTAGCCTGATTGTCGCATTAAACTGCAACAGAACTCAACTTCAGGCTCGATAGTGGAATGTTCATCATCAAATCTCTTATCCACTCTGCTTCTTCTTCCGCTGAAGCTAGAGCGTAGAGTTCGGATTCCATAGAAGATAATGCAATACATGATTGTCTCTTGGACTTCCATGTTATAGCTGCTCCTCCTAGTGTCAATATAAATCCACTAGTGGACTTACTATCGTTGATTTCTGAGCACCATGATGCATTAGAATTTCCTTCCAAAATTGGAGGATGGTCATGGTAACATAAAACATACTTTTGAGTGTGCTTTAGGTATCACATAAGTCTATCGAGGGCATCCCAATTATCTTGGCTAGAATTACTAGTGAATCTGCTTAACATGCCGACCGTAAGAAGGTAATGTCAGGTCTTATGCAGACCATAACATACATAAGACTACCAATCAGTTTAGCATAATCTAACTATCTAATCACAGCTCCATCATTGGACTTCAAGCGATTATTGTAATCGTAAGGTGTCTCCACTGCTCTACGTTCACTGTATCCCCACGTATCCAACATGAACTTTATGTAGCAGCTTTGACTTAAGAAAATGTCATTTTTCCCAAAGCTCACTTACATGCATAGTATAGTCTCAGCTACACCTAGGTCTTTAATGCTAAACTCTTTCATTAGTTCCGACTTAACGTTATCCACTACGGATTGATTAGAACCAAGAATCAGCATATCATCTACATATAAGCATATTATAACGACTTTGTTCGATCTATTACGTATGTAAAAACATTTGTCCGAGAGACTCGACATGAATCTTATGTTCCTTACACTATAGTCAAATTTCTCATGCCATAATTTTGATGTTTGTTTTAATCTGTATAGCAACTCGATTAACTTACAGACCTTACTTTCGTGACCGTCTACTATGAAACCTTCAGGTTGGCTCATGTATATTTCTTCGGTCAGATCTCCATTCAAGAATGCAGTCTTAACATCCATTTGATGAACAATAAAATTCTCAATAGACAAAATAGCAAGGAGTATCCTAAAGGTTGCTAAGTAACACACTGGTGAATATACATCAAAGTAATCACCCCACTAGTTGTGCGAAACCTTTAGCCATCAGGAGTGCTTTATACTTAGCTACGCTACCATCAGGATTGAGCTTATTTTACAAAACTCACTTACACCCTATAGTTTTAGCTCATTTTGGCTTATCAACCAACGTTCAGGTATTGTTCTGAAACAAAGTTCATCTCTTCATCAATGATCTCTTTCTAGAGTAGAAAATCTCTTGATCTCATCGCGTCCTTATAGGTGGATGGATAACCCTCAATGTGGTAAGTGATAAAGTCACTACCAAAGGTTCTGGGAGTTCGCTCTCGCTGAAGTCCTTCTAAATTTATATTGTTTTATTTTTAACATTTGTCCATTTTTCATTATAAAATATACTAGTGACAGACACAATGAGGCCTCATATTATATATACGAGCATCTTCGCACGGGCTACGCCCGTGCTCGATGCTCTCGGGCTGCATTCGGAAGCGCCCGAAGCCCGCCTGCACACGGTATTCGATTGCTTGTGCCAACGCTCTGATTGCGCATGGTCAGCTGGGTGGCATCAGAACGAAAAGAATTGTCATGCGATTCAGGACAATTGAAAGTTTTGGTGCAACTATATATATATATATATATTTTTATATAAATTTATATATTTATATATATATATTTATATACATTTATATATATATATATATATATATACATTGATATATATACTAGCATTTTCGAACGGGCTCGTGATGTGTTTGAAAGGATGTCTTATGGATGTCCTATTCGGCCATCCAAATTTGATGGTAGCCGGCTCTTAAATCTAATTTTGAAAAAAAAACGCGCGTGAAATAATTCATCAGATAGTTCATCTTTGGTTGAGATAGAGAGAGAGAATGAGGCAGACAAATCACAACGTTCTTATTCCATGCATAAAGTAATTACAACAGCTAATCCCTTAAATAGCCTACTAATTAATGACTCTCATGGTTAATTACAATCACAACCTATATAAAGGTACTAAATGCTTCAGTGGTTGATGTCTGGGGTTGAGAAAAGGCTTGTCTTGATGCTGCCAAGTGTTGCGAGATCCAGGCTTTGATTATTAAATCTAGTGGCGGATGCTTGATGGTTGAATTGGGACTCAGCGATGATGTTGACACCTGTACGGCGATCCTGCCGATTCTCTCCAAGTGTTGAGCTCTAGCCCTCTTCTTCAATCTCCGGTGTGCTCCACGTCCAAAAGCCAAAACAACCCGCCTTCGTCTTCTCAGGCGAGCTCTGTTCACCAAGCTTTGGTGGTCTACAACACTCCTCTCCCAAAGTCCGAGCTCCTCCATTTGCGGTGGGCCGATCCGAGATCCTTAGCATATCAATTAAAAAAAAATAAGAAAATCGAAAAAAAA